>JAPMOR010123119.1:179581-203823 GCA_026543865.1 Argiope aurantia
CCGACGTACTTGCTCTTTCTGCAGCAAGTATTGCCACAACTTTTGAGAGATGAACAGATTTCTGCATCGACGCAACAGACAATGTGGTTCCAACACGATGGAGCTCCTGCCCATTATAGCGGAGATGTTCGTAACTACCTGGATGTCACATTTGGTCAACGGGGGATCGGGCGTGGGGTCCCGTGTGTTGGCCTGTTCGGTCACCCGACTTATCATGTCTTGATTTTTATTTCTGAGGTCATATGAAATCGCTAGTTTATGACACCCCTATTGACACTGCTGAGGAGCTCGTTGCAAGAATCCCAGATTCGAGATATGCCTGGAGTATTCCAGAATGTTCGGATGTCCATGTGTCAGAGATGTGAGGCATGCATTGTAGCCCGTGGAAGAAACTTCGAACACTTACTTTAATCCATGTACCTTTTGCTTCTTTTCATGTATTATTAAAACGATTTCTCATTTACGATTTCTCATTCTTTTCTTTGTGGTGCTTCTGTGTCCGATTCAGGAAAGCATTTCCGACCCCACATTGTTCTATGATTTCGAGTTGTCAGGATGTACCTTACCCCTCTTAGAAGTTCTGAAACAGTTCACTGAAACACCCTGTATGTGTGTGTGTCAAGGGGGAATATGATTGAAGTAATACAATTCTTGAAAATACAAATTACTATTAATACAAATATAAAATATACTAGTACTATTAATACAAATATAAATATTTAATTAATTTGATAATTATAAAAAAATGATAAATCTTAAATAAATATAATGTTGAAAATTATTAATTACATTATGTTCAAGTGGAATATAGCATAATCAGTTAAATTATTTTTCCACTGTAGAATAAACATGTAATTAGTTATACTTTAATTTATTTAAGAATGATTTTAATAATTCAACGCAAGCACACAGTGCTGTCCTAATTTTTTATAGTTCATGAAATAAATTTTTTTTTTTTTTTTTTTTTTTTTTTTACAAATTTATTATTTGGCAACCAGACTAATAATAATTTTATAGACTTTTTTACAGGTCCTTCAATCCAGTGTCTCTAGTAGCTGAGTATTCTGTATAATTCGAAATCTATTATCGATTAAAATCTGTATGATAAAATTACTGATCTTAATTGCATCATTTATAATGATGCAACTATTATAAAAGATTATTATAGAATTGTTATAGAAATAATTATTATAGCAATTATTATAGAAATTTGAAAAATGCGTTTTTTTTTTTTTTTTTTTTACAACTTAAAAGATTCTAAGATAACTTTTTGAATTCTTTATTGCATTATAAAGAAAATTAAAAAAAGAATATCACCTTTATTAAAATATTCCATTAAGAATAAATTGCATTGTAATTATCAATAATACATAAATACTTTAAAAATCGTCAGACATATGCTAAGAGATGGTTGGAGCAAAAGTTTTATGCTGTATAATGACATAAAACCAACGATTTATTCAACAGAAAATGGTTTGTAGAAGATAATACTGGTATTTCTATTTGATGGAAAGCTATTTAATATTAATAATAGCAATATATTTTGCAAGCTATATTCAGCATTGGTCTTTTTTAAACAGAAGACAATTCAATGTTTTTTTAAGTGAACGAACTTCAAATTAAATATTTTAATTCATATTTATTTTTTCATTATAATGGTAAACTGTTTCAGTTGCATGAATCCAAAAAATTTTTTTTGATTTAAAAAGCAATTCTTCCCCAAAAAGAGATTTTTTATCTATTGATTATTTTTTTATTTTAAAATGTTAGAAAAACATTAAATCCAATTAAAATTTAAGCATTATTATACCTTTTTCAATCACATGACAAACAATTCCATCAAATCATATTCAAAATAATGATATCAAAAATAGCTAAAAACTCAAACGTCTATGTAAAAATTTATTATCATAACTGGATTCTGTACCTACATAGCCTCCATTATTCTAACTAAAAATAAGACGATTTTTTTTTTTTTTTTTTACTGGGAGAAAAAGAGATGAGTGTTCATTCAGTGAGAGTTTCACATTTTCACTTTTTCTATCCTCCCCTGTTTGTTCCAAACAATTGCTTCACTTATCCTTTGATCGGGGCCCAGAAGAACGAGTAGCGGGGGATATTATACGCTTTATTATTCGACACACATCGAACCGCTCATCCCGGTGGCCTTGGGGCGCTCTTCAATGCCTGGATGATGCCGGACGCGGGGGAGGAGGGTGTAGAGGAAAATGTCAACCTTTACTTTAGATTTCGTCTTCCCATTGTGCGTCGAATCAGGGGTTAATAGGATGTTTTGTTTTTTTAGAATGGTCCAGACGAAACCGAAATCATTACGCGATCTTATATTTTCTGGATGGATAAACTGGAGAGTTGCTTTTCACTTTCTTGCATCGAACTCAAGATTTTGTAAATCTCCATGCTTTAAACCTTCTTGAGTTCTTGAAAATTGTCTGTCTGTCTGGACAAAAATAAATCAAAAACACTTTGAAATAAAATTTAGTATATGGTCTTCAGATCAAATTTGAAAATTCTATAAAATTTTGAGCAAATTCTCTTCAGAGGGAAGTCTGTCTGTCTGGTTGTTCGAATAAAAGTTAACATGGTAACTACAAAACGAAGAGAATTAAATAAATAAAATTTGGTACGTAGATTTAACATCTATACTGCAGACATCTATCAAAGTTTGAGAGAAATCCAAAAAGCGATTGACCGTCTGTCGGTTTGTACTTTTAGAAATATGTAAACGCGATAACTCAAAAATACAATGAATTAAATATACGCAATTTGGTATGTGATTTTGTGATTGCAAATATAGCTATGTGTAAAATTTTTGTTTCAGTCGGTAGGAAAAAATTGTCTAAAACACAAATTCTATTTTCAGATATTATTAGAAAGAGTAACAATTGTGAAAATGATAATTTGCCTCTTAAGCAGCTATTCATAAGCATGTATCCCTTCTGCCCAGGCAAATAAAAGATGGTCATCATGATAGGTGCTCGAATTCTGGCTTGAGTTCTAGTAGTTAGCTAGGGCTCGAATTCTGGGATCCGTAGTCGGTCCCAGCAAAGTACCCTCTTCCCCACCCCTTCCTGCAGAAGGCGCTTCCATCCTCGTAGTGAAGACAACTCAACCCATTACCTTCCCCAAGAGAAGCAAAACCCACTTTTTTTCATCTTATCGATTCATTCGCAGTGCCCGCATCGGGAATTTTCGAATAAATAAGCAAGACTGTTTTTTCCCTGAAGATTCAGAAATAATGACGTTGCCTGGTTAGAATGGTCGCTGATGACGGATTATACCACCGTTTTTTCGGGGGGTGGGGATGCATATACATATTTGAAGACAGTTATTATCCTTTCGATTATAGAGCTTGGGTTTGTAACTACAGTTGGGTTGTAAGCTAATCTGTAACTACTAGGGTCATGAAATCACATGCTAAATATCTAGGCAAGAAGAGAATAATTCCTTTGTGGTCACTTATGTTTTTTTAAAATACTTTCTTAAATACTTGGAAAATTTTTAATGATTATTAATTTCATTGAAAATTTTTAAATTATGTATATAGAATCCAGTTCCATAGACTATTTCTTTTTGCTATTGATTCAAATTGAAGCTGAAAAAAATCTAATTACATTGAACTAAGTTGTCTCTACTAACTGCAACTTGCTATAAACTTTATTTTCACAAAAACTAAACAATTCGTTGAAAAATTAATAATTTAATTTTTGTTCCCGAATAATTTGTCCAAAAGAACTACTCTTTAGAAATGGCTAATTCTGTCATAAATCGTTTATTTGTCCTACTTACTAAATTATTGAAGAAAAAATGTTGCATTCCTATCTTGGCTGTGCATTAATTCAGCACCAAACAGAGTATTTTATCTACAGTTAATTTTTGACCATTTTAATTTTATTTTTCAAGTGCACGAAAATCGATAATATTCTTTTTTCGTTTATGAAACAATTTAGTCTTTCATAGGAATAACGTTACAATAAAAATAGGTATGATATAGTATATATTTTTTAAGCATAAGGCATCTAAAGCTTTTATTCCAAATAATGAACTCCAGATGTGCACGCAAATAGAAATTGAAGATGAGGACTTTCATTAGATAAGTTTCTGTTTTTATTTAGAATGATCTTCAAATATTGTTAGATTATATAAGGTTTTCTTAAAATATGATTTCGTTCCCAATAAAGGATTTATAAATTTTTGCAATTGCTAAAATGATAGTACCTACATTCATCAGATATTAAGATAGTAATAAGCAATAATAAATAAATAAATAAAATATATAAATAAAAATCAAATAATTTCCTGGATTAATCGATTAAATATAAAATATTGACGTTTTCCCGCAAAATTGATTATTTGAGCTTATAAGAATAAATCCGCAAATACTACCACGTATTAATATTTTAACGAACTCAAAAACGAATCTTTAAAATTAAAATATTTAGAAATATTTATGATTTTTGCTGCTTTTTTTTGCAATTTCCCAGTGATTTTTTTAAAGAATATATTTTCCCAATTAACAATACGATAGTTTTCAAAAAAAAATCTATAATGTTATTTTTTTCCCATATAAATATTGGAATTTGCTCACATCCTTAGTGAAGTACTTTGCAATGGAGCTATTTTCCCGTCGTCCCCTTTTAAATCTCCTCTAAAGTTTTAAAGAAGCACCTCCAGATAAAAATAATTGATAAATTCTGGCTTGAGCAATCGATTACAGAATCGTGAAAATCAGCTCCAATGCCAACTTTGACATCTATACCGAAAAAATCGCTCGCTTAATTTAGAAAAGATTAAAAAAAAACCAAAAAACAATTCTATTTTCTCTTTCTGCTTTGTTTAAAAAAGACTCTGTAGGTCTCGGATTTGATTCGAATATATTATGATTAAATTCCTCAGAATTTTGCAGAAATAATAAAATATATTTTATGTACAGTTTAAAGTACAGTTTAAAACGCATTACTCTATATGAAGCCATATTCCACAGTTCACGAGTCTCAAAAACCATTTTTGAAAGAAAATAAATGGCTTTAAGTTTTATTTAACAGATATAAAAATAATTTATATCTTCCTTAATTTGTTTTTTATTTTAAATATTATTGTTAATTATTCAAATCTGAATTAAAACTTTTCTTCTTAAAACTTCTTATTTGGAAAAGTGGTCGAAGTTACTAACACTGCTGTTGAAAGTACACCTTGAATGTGAGAAGCATATGAAAAAGGAATTTATCATTTATGTTCAACAAGCAGTACATATATACTTTTCTTTCATATAAAGCTAACGGTCGTTTCAAGATTAACGGTTCTCTATCATCGCTATTCGAGACATTTTATAGTTAAATAGCTTCCGTTACTGTAACGAACTTATCTTCAATTGAGAGTGATAATAGAAAACGATTTCACGAATTTGCCGATAAATAAAAGATAAACAACTTTTGTGAACGGTAGACTTACTGACAAACCGACATCTTTTAAGATAAGATGGTATTGTTTTCTCTTCTCGAAGAAAAAATGTTCAAATGTCAGTATTTCCTTTCGATCAATATTTGCATTGGCGAGAAATGCTACTTATTGACAATGATAAAAATTTCTTGTCACCTTTTTATAGCTTCCTTGAAAGAAATGTAAATTATCTTCACAGACAAGGGGGAAAAAAAAAGATAAGAGTCGAATATCGTGATCAAATTTTCAGTGGGGGAGCTTTTTTTAAAAAAAAAAAACTGCAGAACTTACAGTGGCTCCCAAAAGTGTTCGTACACCAACATAAATCAATTAAAAACCTCATTATTTACCCTTATATATTCTTATTTTTACATGAAACTTTTTTCATAGCATATTTTTACAGTTCTTAATAAAGCAGTGAAGAATAAATTTTAATTACAATGCAAATTATTTTTTTAAAAATGACAATAAATAAAATTGCACAAAAATAGAACACAAAAGTGATCATACACTTTAAAAAAACATCACTAAATATGAAATTTTCTAAATTTTTATAAATGTTTAGTGTTTAGTAGGATATCCTTTATTCTTTATAACAGCTTTTAAACGTTTGGGCATAGATTTAACTAAACGGTCGGTTACTTCTGCACCGATCTTGTTCCATTCTTTAATCATTACTGTTTTCAGTTGAATTTTCGATTTAATGCGTGACTTCTTATTCGCACCTCTAATTCTTTCCAAATATGTTCTATAGGGTTTAAATACGGTGATTGAGCTGGTGTTTTAAGGGTTTGAGGGCAATGATAGAGGCAAAAAAGACGAACATTCATGGCCGTGTGCTTAGGATCGTTATCTTGGTAATACACAAAGTGTTTAAAATGCCCAATTTTTGTGCTGACACTTTTAAATTATGATTGAGAATATTTATATAAACTCTATGATCCATTTTACCATCAATGAATACTAAATTGCCTACTCCAGCCGCTGACATACACCCCCAAACCATGACACCTCCACCGCCATGTTTTACTGTTCCAACTCAATTCTTGGGATTAAGTTCGGTTTTTTTTTTTTTTTTTTTTTTTTCTCCACACAATGATTCTCCAATCCGACCCAAAGATATTAAACTTACTTTCATCTGCAAATAAGACACGATTCCAATAGCTCTCTGGTTGGTTTATCATAGATTTGGCAAATTTAAGCAAACAATTCTGTTCTTCTGACTTACAAAGTATTTTCTTCGTGCACAGCGGCCATGTATACCAGCATTCCGAAAATTCTACGAATAGTTTCACAGGAAATAGAAGTTCCATTCGATTCATTACATTGTGAAGTAAACTTTATTGCACTCAGACGTGGATTTTTTAGAAATTTACTCACAATATTTCTTTGTCTTCTAGCTGGCAGAATTTGAGGGCGACCATTACGAGGCTTGTTTGCAATCCTTTTTCCCTCTCTGTAACGTTTTATTATGCATTGCACCGTTGAATGTTAGATTAGTTATAGTTGCAATGCCTCTAATTGATTTTCCAGCTTTAAAATGAAATATAATTAATTTTCGTATGTTTAAACTCGTTTATTTATGAATGCGAGTCATATCTGAAAATAAAGTAAATAGAATAAATAATTGTGATATTAAATACTGAAATCAAACGATTTTAGAGTATTTTTCAATTAGAAGAAAAATAAGCCGCAAAAGATATTGTTATGATGAATTTAAATAAATAATGTTTGGATGTACGAAGACTTTTGTGTTCTAATTTTGTGATATTTTTTATTTATTTATTTTTTAGAACAATACTACTTGATTTTTTATAAAAATATTTGTTCAGTTTTATTAAGAACTATTTAAAGGTGCTAATTAAAAAAAGCCAACTACTAAAATGCTTTATTAAGAAGTATAGAACACAATTTCTGCAAATTTCTTTAGTGTACGAACACTTTTGGGAGCCACTGTATATGAAAATATATACTTACATATATTATGAGTACACAGTTTAATTTAAACTAAAAAGTGGGATCTAAATCTGTACAAATCTATGAATTTGCATTAATTAATTTAAGAAATAAAAATAAAAATTGTGCAATAAATTTCATGAATTAAATTCCACTTATATACTAATCCAAACTATTTGGGTTAAAATTAATGAATAGAATATAATCAGAAATATTTGCGGAGGTGCTTAGAATGTAAATACTATTATTTTTGAAAATTATTTTTAAACCTATGTTTATTGAAAGAAGCTAAGAATTTTTTTTTCCACTGTCCCTATCAATAAATTAATAGTAAAGAAAATCCATGTTCATTTCCATACCCCTTTGGTTTTAAGATAAATTTTTAATTGCTTCCAAGAAATTGTTTTTTTATGTGCATATGTGTAATTTTCCTGATTTATTTATTTTAAAAATTCGAAAAAATAAAATTTGTTTTCCCTACGAAGAATTAATACATTTATTCAAATTATTTGCTAGATGGCAGCACGGAGATGTAAATAGAGCTTAATAATTGCGTGTTCTGATAACAGTTATAGAAGGTGCTGCCATCTTTCATAGGATTTAAAGATTAAAAAAACTTCGGATTCCTATTCTATTTCTCAAAATATTTCACTACTTTTAATTAAATAAAATTTGTAAAAGCTTACAAAAAAACTGCTTTTAACTAAATTTTGTACAAAAATAAATTTTACATTTTTAATATCAAATTAATAAGTTGCAAATTTAGAAATCGGATTTTTTTTTATAATAACAGTATATTTATTATTTGCAGAACAATTTTTCTAAAAGCGCTTAGGAAGCTATTCGGTATCATATGCATCAACTGTCATATGCATTCTTGAAAATTGCTTGAGAAAATCAAATTTGGAACATACGACGCCAAATATGAATTTATCATGATGTCAAAAGAAGAATTCTGGGACTTAACTCTTCCATTTAAAATTTTTAAATGAGAAATTAGATTGAAGGAATAAAACTTTTTTTAAATATATTTTTATTTTCATCGTCTAAACTAATTTCTTCCCCTTTTATTAGTCAGTATTTGAGCTTGACACGCTTTCTTTAAATCATTTCTCTGACTCATATTCTACAATTTTAATTTGTAAACATGTAAAGACATGTTACTTCAACCATTTACCACGTTGTAATCTGGAAAATCTGCAATTTTGAATTGATTTCATGGTTGCTAATTCTAGTCATTTTTACAAAAGCTTTTATACTTGCTTTAATCATCAGAAAATAAAGTTAATTGTATGATAGCCAAGACAAGGCTGCATCTGGAAAACTGCCATAATAAAATACATAAATTTTCATGCACCACAACTAATTCTCCTTTCTTTTTCGGCTTGTCAAGCAAAACATGATTGCTGTTGATATTATTTTCAAGTTGCACTTGCTATTTTACACATATTTATTTATTTTCTATTTATGTATTTAATATGATATTAAAAATTAATAATCTTAATCAAATCTGTGTGATATTACTCAAATTCTTTACTGTGCATTAAGTAGGACTGTGCAGGCTTATTTCACAACACAAAAAGGCAGATGCAAAAGATTTAATGCAGATATAATGATTTCAGTACGTAGAATTATCTTTAGAATCCACTTTCACATAGGAGTATTGCACTTGGCATTTTTAGCATCTTCGATTTAAATATCCTCGCATAAATATAAATATGTGATGGAATGTTATTTTCTAAAATAAATGATTTAAACTTAAATTGAAAAAAATTATGGAGCTCTACTTGAAGTCCTGCTTAAAATTAAAGGACTAGTTAGAAATTCTCTAAAGAAATGCAAACTCAGAATTCATGCTGGCTAAAATCAATAAGAATTTCCGTAATTTTTAATAAAAATGTAATTAAAATTATTATTTATATGAATTGAAATAACTAATAATACATAAACTATTATTTATGATAAAAACTACTGTAGATGCCGCCTAATGTGGTTACATCGTATTTAATAAACAATCAATAATATTTGCTTATCGACAATTATTTCTTAACGATTCACTTATGGATTTTCCGTTCTATTATTATTATTATTTTATTATTATTATTTGTTGAACGATTGCAGGCCGGGTTTAAAACATCAATAGCTCTGTAAGTCGTTGGAAGGTTTTCTTCGACATATTCGTCGCCGTCGCAATCATCAATGCTTATCACTTAACCTTGCTTACAGATAGCTCACGAATTTCCAAAATTTCACAAAAAAGCGCGCATAAGCAGTAACATGTTCAACTGCGCCACAATGTTGAATTTACTCATTTTAGTGAAACATTTATGACAGTAAAGAAATGCAATTTTGTCTTTAAAACTTTATTTAGTTATCGCAGGCGAAATGATTTATAGTTGTTTAACAATTTTTAATCCATATCTTGCAGTTTAGCTGACTATCTAAGCCAATCTAGACCGCTTTAATCCAGACAAAAGAATCTGAAAGATCAGATGGGATAGATACTTCCCCAAATACGTCTGTAAAAGAGCAGCAAAAAATTCTAAACTCCAATCGTTAATTATAATGGAATTGAAGGATTGATGAATTGCCTATTTCAAAACTGATAATATGGAACTACGAAATAATCACGCCAAAGGGGCATTTTTGTATGCATTGAACACTTTAGTGCAGGACTAAAGAACTTTCATAAGTGAATAACATTAATCATGATCACATTTAGCAGCGGATAGTGTATTAAGTTTTTGTATTCGTGAAAATAAATTCCACTTTCAAACTGTTGTAATAATTAAACTGAATTATCCTTATCATAAATTCTTCGATTCTTGATTTATTTTAATTCAAAATTCGTTGAATATCAATACTCACATAGCACCTGCAGGCTGGTCGTTCCTGAATCTCTCCCAGCTGCATTGGCCACAGTGCAGCTGTAGTTGCCAGTGTGCTGCTCTTGCACGTCCTCCACTACCAAGGACGTGGAGAAATCGTCCAGCCTTCGAATCCCAATCTCGGTGGGGCTGGGGGGATTCTCTCGGGGCTCAATCGTTTCCCCGTCTTTCGACCACGTGAAGGTGAGGGGAGGTGAGCCATCGCTCGTGCTGCATGTCACGTGGTATCGCTCCCCCTTCCGCAACTGGGCGATCCTCGACAAGGGCATCAATTTTGGAGGAACTGTAAAGGAAAAAATATGTTTAAATAATATTTCGGAACAGCGTATTTATTTTGAATTCATGCTTAATTTTTATTGGAAACATGGACATCAGGAAGGGTAATATGATAATATGAGACCAGAATCCGAAAATTTATTTTGAAATCCTTCTTCCACAGTGCCTTAAATTCGCGGTGATCTTGGCACAGCAATATATGTCGAATAAATTTTGATTTGTTTCAGAGTCTCGACGCATGAGGAGAGCGCCTCTAGCACTGGCGAGAAAAGCCACCATCGAAAAAAATAAGGGAAAAGCCATTGTCCTGGGCGTCTTTATAAAGGGGCATTGCAAAGGTAAAGCAGTGGTTTCACTTCATAATTATAAATTTGATTAAATAGACGTAATTAGACTGTATACATTTAAACTTATTATGTTGTCCCGTCTAGAACACAAGTAGAACTGATTGACAGCAAATGCTGCACGAACCTTTATTTTCACCCCCAAGAGGGTGTAAATGAAATATATTTTAACTTATCATGCTGCTTTGTCTATAACACAAATAGTAATAATTGACAGCAAATGCTGCATGCGTCTTTATTTTCACACCCAAGAGTGTGTAAATGGAACACCTTTAAAATTGTCATGTTGTTTTGTCTAGCATATTAATATCAACTGGCTATTTTCTTATTTTGTATTCTTTTTATTTAAAAAATTCTTTTTAAATCCCAAAATCTCTTTTCTAAAATATACATGAATGTTATTGTATATAAATATGTAATAATATTATCGATCTGTCTATTATTAGAGTTATATATAATTTATTCCATTACTTCTACTTCAAAATGAAGTAGAATTTATTTAATTCTAATCGTTTTAAATATGATAAATATTTATTATTGATATCAAATTAAAAAGTTTGTTTAGAGTATTTCTTTTTTTTACTCTTATCACATTCTTTAATCAAAGAGTTTTTCAAAAGATCAAGCATGATTGAAATGAAAAAAAAATTATGTATACATATATTGCTTTTATTCTGAAATATACTAGAACTTTTAAACGATGGAAATTTAACAAATAAGAAATTTTATTAAACAATCAAAAGAAAATTTGTTTTCGATCGATTTATAAAAATTTACGACTTTAAATAGTGTATTAAAATTATCCTCTTTCACTCAAATAAATATAAAAAATAGATATAAAAATTTAAAATCTTTTTAAAATGTTAAATTTTATTTACTTTAAATATAGTGATCAATATAAATCCCGTTAGTTTTAATTGCAATCGTTTTCAGAATAAAATAGCTGAATTTTCTTCAATTTTATCTCTGATAAAAATAAATCGGCTTATAAAAAATTAACACTAATTACTTAATGTCGGTGTTATGAGATACACAGTCATCTTTGTTTATTGATTATGGCATCAGCATTCTTCCAAAACAAAACTTACAAAAAAAAAATGCGAATCTTTTCTTTGTTTCAAACAAAAAGCTCTCCTTAATCTCAATTTAAAAGAAATAAAGAAATTAAAGATATTTTCCTGAAACATTTCCTGGAGCAAGATTACATATATACTAAGATTACATTACATTTTACATGCATACATATTATATGTTATAGATAATGTAACAGATAGCAGATACTTGTATAAATTTACTTCTTTTGCATGCATTTTATTATGGATTTTAATAACATATCTTAAACCAAATAAAATTCAAATTATGGTAATGAAAAAGAATTAAAATTACTGAATGAAAATAATTAAACAAAGTTCGTATATTTTTATAAAAGTACGCTAAAAGTTTTCAATATACATTAAATAAACTTTATGTTATTCTAACAACTAATAAAACTGAACTACTGATTCTCTTTCAATGATGAATACATTTTTCAAATTATTAATCTTGTTTTGTGTGCATGCAGGCTCACTTTCACCGTACTTCGTTAGAAAAAATGAATCCTTTATCACGTTGTGTCTGATATTGATCTGTTTATATACATAATGAATTTGTTTAATAATTTATCTCTCTGTAATATTCATGGTGAGTTCTTACACTCAAATGAATAGAGTTTTCTGGTCACCACGTGATGAATTAAAAATGCACCGTGCGGATGGATTAGGTTGCGTAACAATCCGTGAAAATCAAAATAAAATATAATGCTTATTATCATTATTTATTTAGTTTAGAAAAAAAAGTCAGGGGCATTTCATATTTTAATCATGTGATACATGATACAATAAATGCTCACATAAAAAGTTTCAGTCACTGAAGGAGATTGAGGTTATTCTTATGACGTCATAGTCACATGACATAAATAAATATTTATGTCACTCAATTATTTTCATTGCACTGCGGCATCGCTTCATTTTTTTTTAACTTCTCGTATGCGAAGCATACAAACAGAAAGTAATATAAATGTTAAAAAAATAATTCGAACTCGAATTTTTAACGAATCTCCATATTTTATATTTCCTTGAATAAAAACACACACATTTGTTTTGTAATCATATCTGCTTGTGAACATGATAAATGAGAAACATTTTGAGCTAGGCAGATGAAAATTGGTATGTTGTTTTTACACATAATATGCAGAATTCTAACAAATTTTGAAGTTCATGAAGAAGTTCAGGAAGAAGTTTCTACTCATTCCGAATACCCAGTCGGCTGTTTGAATACAAACGAACACAATAACTATAAAACTTGAAGAGGTGGGAAACATGAATTTGGTACATAGTCTTAGATACTAAAATATAGATCCGTGCCAAATTTAGAACCAAATCCGCCAAGTGGTTGACTTCTTATGTCTCAATACTTTTGAATGTATGTAAATGCGATAATTAAAAATCCTAACAATTTAAATAAATCTCAAAAATGTAAGGATTGAAAGAAATTTAATTCATTATATGATTTTCTGGACTGCAATGGCAATTCTTTGTCAAATCTTGGTTTCGATTCGTCAGTAAAAAGACGTCCAAAATGTATATTCAGCTTCTTGTTACTTGTGTACAAGTTGTATGCTAATGATTAATCGCAAAAAAAAAATCCATTAAATGATTTTTCTGTACTTAAATCTGAAAATCTGAACCTTCGCGGCGTTCAAGGTCTTAACCAAGGTTCACAATCTTTATTCGAGGAAGTAAGTTAACACTTTTATTAGGGAGTGTGCAATGAAATTTTGGAGAAGTAACTCCCTTTCGTTTCCTCCGTAAAGATGCGCAAAATGTTCCAAAAATAAAATAATGTGGAGCCTTTGATTGGCATAACACGAACATAGTTTGTTTCCGCTATAAGAAAACATAAGTCTTTTTTGGCTCTGATGTTTCTCAATGCAAAAAGTCGAACTTAATTTCATGCATTGGAACATGTGCAAAATTTAAAAATAATTTCATGATTTTCATAAATCAAAATAAAAAATTACATTTATTAATTTCTTAACAGCTTCAATTAATTAAAATTTTAAACAATTAACATTAAATTTCACGCTATCATCATTGCGCTAATATACAAAGAAAAAAACCCCACGTAACATGGACTAATTCCAAAAAAAATTTGCATTCTAAAATATTGATAAAAATGTTCATAAAAATTAGGGATCCCTGCTATTAATTTATTTTTCCCAAGCCATTTGCAAAAAATATATGAATTGCAGAGGTAAGAGAACTTTTGGGATTATAAGATACATAATTGGGAATACCTCGAACAATATAAAATTCTAAACTTTTTTATATCTTATTCTTAATCACAATGTTTTTTTTTCCTAATATTTTTTTTTTCTAAAAATTGGGAATTCCTTAATGTGTGTCTCAATTTAAGCTTGATTCTACAAAGACAGTGAACAATTTAGCAAAGTCTTTCACTTTTCTCAGTCATCGACTTCTCAGGGCAATTTTTTTCATAATGCTGGCTAGGATTGAAAGTTATAGTTTGTTGAAAAAGTTATAGTTTGTTTAAAAATATATAGTTTGTTAAAAAAAATTTTTAAAGTTTGTTGTTCCAATTCCTTGAATCAAATTTTACACAGCTATTAAAGAATAGTTACACAGTTATTATAGAATAGTTTGATAATCCATTATACTTAATGATAAATTATTAATATATTTTACAATAGTTGCAAAGCTGCAATATGTACTGATAGCCATGATTAAATATTAAATGAACTATAGCCTGTATCGGATATTGCTTGAGAAATCATCTGTTTCAAACCTATGACAATTATTAAATAGGTAACAAACAATGATTAAAAACAGACGAATGATTTTGGTTTCATTTATTAATCCTATATAACTATGAACCTATATATTTATGAAACCTATAAAACTAGATAACTTGAGTTATATTTTTGAAGCCAATTATAATTGTATGTATTAATGCGATTATTCACTTCAAAGGCTCGACGCTCCGAACATTACATGAACATAAACGAACTTTCATCAAAACACACAAAACAAAAATAAAAATCATAAATATGAAAATAAGAAAAAATTAAATATGAGATTATCCGAAGCTCAACAAAGCTTTTGTAGTCCAGAAATTTGCATGCAAGTCGTGGTGACATTCCAAAAATAAAATTAGAGAACCACACTGCATAATTGTTGATAGAGTCACATCTTTAATACTTTTTTAATTATATGACTTTGAAAATACTTAAGGGTTTTCGGACTTGATGCATCTTTTATGTATACAAAGTTAGGTGCTACTAAATAACTTAGTTATTTAGTAGTATATTCTCATGATTACAGAATCTATAGTTATAAATTAAAATGCCATGTGCTAGGTTCTAACACTGAATAATTGAAATTCCACAAATTTCTCTGATACCAAGCTTAAAATAAGAAGTTTTAAAAAATCCCTCATTTTGAGGATTCCCAAAGAATGGGGTTTCATAACCAATTTAATTGTTTCTCTTCCTTTATTGAGTGATTTTTTTTTTTCATTAATTTCGTGCCCTGATCGGTTCAGTGCTTACCTGTAGTAGACGCTTGCCATATGTTAGACAAGAAAAAAGGAGGTGTTATTTATTTATTTTAGCAACGCAATAGTTTCGTTGCCATTTCTGTATTTGGAAAAAAGGGGTTTTGTGTTTAAATTTTATAAAAAAGTTTTAAAAAATTTGTTTGTTAAAAAAAGTATAATCGAATTTTTAAAACCAATCATTATTTTTTAACTCAATTATCGACTCTTTTGACATCAAGTGTTATTTGCTTGCTTTTAACTCTTTTATTTAATTTGATTTGTCCCATATTTGATAAAAATGAATTGTAATGAAATGAAATGTTATCGATTTTTCACTCTCTTCATTGAACGCTTGAATTTTGAAATTTTGCTCTCTTGTGCAATTTTGTTCTCAATAATAATATAATATCTTAACATTTCCCAAACTTACTTATCAATTAATTGATTAAGTTAATTAAATTTTGATTCTGTACTTGGGTTTCACTTAACAATGAATTGCAAAAAACTTTATTTCAAGTGTCTATAAAATTTATAATAAGGGATGATCATTTAAAAATGAAAGGTTAGAACATTATTAAAAGAAAAAAATTCCGATTTGCAATGCATTAATAAAAGAATGTTTGAAAAAATGATTACTTAAAATCCAATAATTAAACACAGAAAAATTGATTTTGAAAATCAGTCAAATTTTATAAGATTGAGCTACTTATTAAATAATGAAAAGGTGAAGCCTTTTAAATTTAAAAATACCAACTTTTAGAACACTGATAAAAGTATGCTTTTAAAAACTGCTTTTATACAATTTATTTTTGTATAAAAAGAAGTAGAAAGGGGTTAATCTTTATTCTTTGGAAATTAATTTGACTGTAATCAGAAAAAAAAATCCTTATAAATGCATTGAGTAGCAAATATATATTCGTCATATTTTTCAGGATGCTCTAAATACGGAAATAAAAATTTTTTTTTATTTTAATTGAAAAGCTGTAGAATTCTGATACATGTAAAATATATTTTTGAGCGCGCTTTATCGTATATTGCACCACACAATGCAATTAAAAGGGAAAGTTTGCTTGAAATGTCCTCAGAAATGCTTGTTTAAATATTTATCGATAAATATCTGAAAAATCTCTGAATTTTTTTGCATCTAAAATAATGCAAGTACCATTTCATTGTAAAATTGATAATTCTTTTTGATAATGTTATCGAATTTATTCGATAGTTGATTCTGGTTTTGAGAAATAAAAACTTTCAACATGCGATATACTGATGTACATTAAAAAGTGCTAACAATAATTTTTTTAAATCTAAAATCATGATTGAATAAATACTAATATACAACTGTAATAATAGAATAATAAAAAGATGAAAACTCTACTTTAGTTTCTTTCCTTATAAAATAGAAGTATAAGTATGAAGAGCATAAGTGGAATTGTTTTCGATTACTATAACTTACTCAATTAATATTTTTAATCTTAAAGTGAATGAATTTTAATATTTTTTCGCGTTTCAATTGACATTATGAAATGGTTACCTCTTCTCAAAGACGCACACTATAGAAAAATATCCAAAATAACAATTGCATACATTTTAAACATTTAAATCTTAAACCTTCTGTCTTTCCAATTCGTATCACATTTCATAAATTTATAATATACTGTTGATATACCCGGCATTGCTCAGAATAAAGTATATACATGTTTAATATTTTTAATGTAAAAACTAATTTTTTTATAAAATATCATAATATGCCAAGTCCTTATATAATAATAATAATTTTTAAATTAATATGAGAGTGGCAATTAAATCAGAAATATAAATATTAAATATTAAAATCCTCCGATAGTTAACTTTTTAAGATATTAATAAATAGTATTATTTAATTATTTCTAATATAAATTGGTAATAGTTTGCTTTGAAATTTTTCTTTTAATGCTCCTCCAGAATTTTATTAATGCGTTCTGACAATAGTTAGTCTTCTTTATTCTTGTTCTTAAATTAAAAGCAAACAAAAAAATATCATTACAGAAATTGTCATTTAAAATAAAATAAAAAATTGCCAAAATATGGTTCGAATTCGCACTGCGACCAAACAATGGAGTATCTGTAAATGTTTTTATTTCCGTATCATCTTTATCTATTCAATTATTCATTAAACATTGAAAAATTGCACGGAAATGAGACTAATATTATTCAAAAGGTAAAGTTTTAAATTTTAAAACGGAAGCAAGATATTTTTGTTGAGCAGTTTGTTCCTAAGCATATTTTCGGTTAAAGTTTAATTCATTAAATATTTAACTGACAACTGAATTTTGAAAACTTGACAAAATACTTTCTTGTGTCTAAAAAAATGAGTGTACAAAATTTGATTGAATTTGAACCAGTTTTTTTCGAAGAGATATAGAGCATATATACATATACAGACGCAAACACTTTTATTCATATTAAAACCTACTCCGATACTATTGAACAAAAACTTGATTCACCATAGCTGAGAATCATGAAATTTCAGCATCCATTGAATTATAAATGGGAATTATGAAATTCACATTTACACATTGCAAAATTTTTCTTGTAATTTATTTTATTAGTCACTGGTTAATTGTTCTCCTATTAAATGATTATAAATGAAATATTCTGACTTCATAATTTTTAAAACTTCAAATCGTTTTTTAAACAAAGATTTGAGTTTTAATTAAAAATTCTTATATTTTAATAAATACTTTCAAAATTTCCTAAAAATTAAATCGCTAATGCAATAATAATAATTTTTAATATAAATTATTGTTGTTATTAATATAAGTTTTAAAAAAACCTTAGGACTCTTTCAGAATTAAGGCACTGAAAAAAATCTAGCAGATAAGCCCTAACTGTTAATGTTGTGATTCTTTTAAACATTACTCATTTTTGTTACTTATTTTAGCATGCGTCTAAAATAAAATTTTAATTATATCTCCTTTTTCTGATCAGCAATATTCTTGGCATGTTTCTAATTAATAAACGTAATTGAATAGCATATCTAAATACCCTTGAAAAATATCCCAGCAACAATTTCTATAAATGACAGTATAGTAAAAGATACATAAAAGATATTCATGATATTAAACACCATTCCCATCTTCTGCAAGAGAAATTTAAGAATATAATAAGTTGGAATACTAACATTAAAAGATCTCCTTAACGAATAACAAAATTAGAAATAACCTTTCGTTCTAAACATTCAACTATAAATAAGTGATTTAGCGGTAAAGTTTTTTATTGCTATTTCTAGTGCTTCACAAACTTTCAAAGTAAATAACATATATGCCACTTTCTCAAATAAACAAATTAGTGCGTCCTACTTATGCAAATACGACCTCGAAGCCTGTTTGCTATCCTTGCAGTTTAAGCAAGGTAAATGTCATGTTATCGGAACCTTTCCCACTGTTTAGTTTTCTGAGCCTGTTTAGGGCTTCACTGCTAATACACTTATTTTGCTACAAAGCAGAATTTAACGATTGGAAAGAAATGTATTGGTAATTAGCGTTAATTACTTATTTTTAATCAACAACTGTCATATTCGCTATAGCATATAGCTATTCGCAATAGCATATTCCCTATTTGAGCAGAAATATGTATGAATTTCATTACTCTTAGATAAATATGCTGTATTTCTTTTTTTGCGAAGTTAATACGATTGTTTGATTTTTTTTGACGGAAGGACACACATTATTGTGACAAATGGTGTATTTATACTTAGGTAAAAATATTTTTGTTAAGCAGAATTTGATATATAATTTTTATTAATCACTCTTATTTTATAATAAATTATTTATTTTGGTAACTTACCCAGTATAGGAACGTTTTTTTCTTTCTTTCTAAATAGCAAATTCTGAGGTGGGTTTTTTTTTTTATTGTTGTTGTTGTTTGTAAAAACCGTTGAATTTATTTGCTTTCTTTAAAAAAAATTGGGAAAAATATCGAAATAAATAAACGAATAATGGAATAGAAAATCAAAGTAGTTATCATACAAACATTTATTTTCATCAATCTATAAAAAAAAAAAAATTGCCATCAGATTATAGAATGTCACATGTGGAAATGGTTCGTAACACAAACAACAGGAAACAAAACTTTCATGTGCCATTCTTTTCCAAAATTACTTCTGATTCTTTGATTTAAAATTTCATCGAAAAAAATCTGTTATTATTCATCATTTGATCTGAGACGATAAACAAATATTGTAGAACATTTTTTTTTTTTTTTACTATATTCCTTTGAAGGAACATACTAAAATGTGAATGTCAGGTCTCTTAGAAAAAGAATCAAACAACATTTTCAAAAGAAATGGTGGATATTTTTTTTTAAAAAAAAGAAGAAATTTAAGTCTCTTCATCAACAATAATTTGAAGATGGGATTATTAATAATCACAGCATAATTCAAATGAAATGAGCTTCAAATGAAAGACCCCCAGCATGGTCACTCACCTTCAATGTTCTGAATA
Source organism: Argiope aurantia (assembly GCA_026543865.1). Taxonomy (NCBI): domain Eukaryota; kingdom Metazoa; phylum Arthropoda; class Arachnida; order Araneae; family Araneidae; genus Argiope; species Argiope aurantia. Next base: position 199,577 of record JAPMOR010123119.1, read on the forward strand.
CAAAAGAGAGAAGACTTACCCAAAGTAGCAGCCATAGAAGCTGCAGCTATGCCCATCATAGAAAAGATAATTCCAGATGAATAAATCAATATCGGGCGCCTGAAATTCATCATGATTTGTTTCTCAAAATCCTAAGTGGTACAACGTGGCATTTGCCTTTGAAAATCGTTCAGACGCTCTGGCACACATTTTTCCGGCATCAAACCATTTTTGAAATCCATGATAGCATTCTGTAGAGAGAGTATCTTCCGTCGCTACTATGAGTCAGCAGGGTTGTTCGATATTCGGAAACTTACACCCTCCTCCCTGGTCTCTGAAATGGACAAAGATCGGCAGTGCAGAGGGTTGCCAAAATTGGCGCTCATTTCTCATTGGTGCCATGTAATGTTTCAGTGGTACGTCTCAGACTCCATTCATGATAAAATTATAGAATAAAAGATGAATTATGGGATGACCAGAAGTTATTGATTGAATGATAATTATTTCCTTTTATAGGATATATACTATGTGCAATCAAACACTTTTGAATTCTATACAAGCCTCTAAAATAATTGCGTTTTCCCCCCTTCTTATAAATAAAACAATTACATCAGAAGAAATTCCTGATAAAAAGATGCACTGACAGAAATCATAAAAAATATTGAAAAAAAGGACAGAAAACAGACTTTTACAAGTATTTGTACAGTAATGACACATTAAGTGATATGACTGCATTTGCAAAATAACATTCTTATTTTTCTTTTACTATTTCTCATGTTTTATATGAAAAAAAATTAATTCCTGAGAAGTAAAGGGAAAAATTCTGCTATATAAAAATTTTGTATGAGCTTTAATGAAATTTTTTTAATAAAATACTAATTAACAAATCAAAATATTTTTTTTAAAAAAATAAGATAAAAGAGTTAAATCACCACTTTTTATTTTATTTATTTATTTATTTATTTTTGAGGCAGAATGTCTCCGGAAGTTCTGAGGAAAAAATATCTAAAGAATGGTTACATGAATTTTCAGTTTGCTTTTGGAAATACAAAGAGGCTTCAATATCATTGCCTATTTAATATTTCTTTCTGCAAAATGTATATACTATATGTACTTTCAAAGTGTATATTCTTATTCTAAAACTAAAGAGCATTGAATAAATATTGTTTTTTTTTACTATATATTTAAAATTTACATTTCTGCTTTAAATTACAAAATGTTTTTTATAAATGGCTCGTACTTTATCCATGTCTTTTATAATACAAATCCTCGTATATTAATAATAAAAATGAATGGTTTTGATTACAAATACCCAAGGAATAACTTTGACAGAAGTTTGTTTTATAAGTATCTTTTGAAATTACTTAATTTATTGACACAAACATATTCAAACTTTTACATAATTTATCTGAGATTTTCTTTTAAAATCTTAATTCAATTTAAATAATCCACTAGATATACAGTTTTTTAAGATTGACATTTCGTTACCTTTAAATTAAATTATTTCATTTTATACTGTATCGCATTTTCACATTTATTAATTTGTATTGAAACTCTTTCAGGTATAAATTTAAAATGGCTTAAAATGGTAGAAAAACATGGATGAATAGCAATACTAAATTTTGACAATGACTTTATAGCATTATAGTGTCTTACGGTTTAAAAATAAAGTTTTTTTATTTTAGTTTTATAATAAAAAAATGAAGGATATTGATAAAACTTTTTAAAATTATCAATGAAAACCGATCATAAATCTTTCTATTTATAGACTTACTGAATGAGACCTAGTAGCGACATCTAAAATGAATTTTAATTGCTCAAAGCCGAACACTTTTCGTCGCCAATATCCGCCAACTCTTCACTTGCTATGGATGACATCGACGGATCCACATCAACCACAAGGGGTGGAAGCGGTGGAAAATCCGACGGGGGAAGTATGACGGGAAAAAATACGCCACCCCCTAACTATCGATCGAACACTGGATCACCCACCGACCCTCTTACCCTTCTCCAGGGGAGCCACATCTATTCGATCGTCTGAAGAGAGCTCTCCGTTCATTCACACCAGGAACGGTTCTGTCTGAGAGAGAGGCTTTCAAATGCGACGTCTTCTATAGATAAAGACGTAAGTTCTTACTAATGAAGAGATTAATGAGGCTCCCGAGAACTCGTTACTAGGACAGTTGACAGGAAGTGTTAGTTCAAAGATCACAAAAATCAAGGTTAAGGAGGTGGGAAAATGCAGGCTTATTACATTCAGGCACTTTTTAATCTAGACAACATCCTTCTTCTTATACGGCTATACTTATTTTTGGTGTCTAAAAGAGAGGACAGATTTCTTATAGAATGTTCCATTTGCTATTCCTTTTCTATGAGGATTGAAATTTGAAATTTTATTTTAAGGAAAACTTTCCCTTTCTTTTCCTTTTGGGATTTCTAAAAAAGAATAATAATACCAATAAAAAATTAAGAATCGATTGGCAGTAGAAAAAAAACCCTGGCTAGAAATGAATTTCTATAAATTTTATAATGTCTATTATATATTATTAAAATATCACAGCGTCCATATCAAAACGTACCGCATCTTTATAAAAAAAATATTATTATGTTAAAATTAAAAAGAGTTGCCATTCTCTGATTCGAAACTCTGTAATAGATGAAGATTTATATTTTATTCTTTTATCTTTACTTCATTTTTCAAAACTTTATGCTTCAGTATACACTGTCTACACTGCTGTTATACGCTGTCTAAGAAATGTATTTAATATTTCCCAAAATGCATGTGTATAAATAAAGGAAATAAAATAATGAAAGCATTGGTATAAAGTATACTTAAAATATTTTTAATGTGGGGAAATTAGAAAAAAATTAGTAGCAATAAACGGCTTTTCCTTAAAAATTTAGAGAAAAAAATTAGTAAAGAAACTAAAAATTTTATGTTAGTGGAAAATCGATCTTCGTGCAATAATATACTTTGAAATTTTTTAAGTAAAAGGTTGAAAGATTTTTAATTAAAAATCTAATTAAAATTTATAAATCACTTTCTTAGTGAGCAACTACAAAACAAGAAATAACTTGGAGGGAAATTCTATAGAGCATGAACAACGATTTTTTTTTCATCAAGTATATTTCATCACGCAGTTCATGGATTCTATATGAGTCTTTAAACATTATCATATTAAAAACATTTAATCTAATTATTACATTAAAGCACTTGCGTCATTATTAGGTAAAGAGAGAACTTAATTTTCATGTACATTTCGAGGTACTCCTGAACAAAGTATGTTTTATATATTTTTTATCTTAACGTGCCAGTCAAATGCTTACTTTTATGCAATGAAAAGTAAAAAAAAAACTAAATGGTGAACTTTTTAGGAGGAATTCAAGTATTATGCCATACACCAAATAAGATATTTTTATAATAAAGGAATTGTTTGCATTTCTTCTTGATTTGTTTGAATTATTTTAATTATTGTTTGATTTTTCAATGTAAAAAACCCAAGTTAAAGAAAAGTTGATGTGATTTGGTGTTAAAAGTAGAGCAGAAGGGATTTTTTGGAAATTTTTAAGAAAATAATAAAGGTGTATTCCTTCACCCTCCGCCAAAAAAAAAAAAAAAAAGAAAAAAAAAACCTGTGGTACTTTGGCAAGGCTATGAACAACATGAGGGCTCAGACTGTTATTTTCAGTGTCTAAGTGAAGAAAAATGCTTAGTTTAATAAAAGTTTAGCAAGTGAAGAAAACTGAATATACATTTCGAAGAACTTTTTTCTGATAGATTAAAGCCGAAATTTATTTACCAAAACCAAACTGACCAATTAAAAAATATTAATAACAAGAACACATGTTAAACTTCATTTGATCAATACTTTTCGTTTTTAATTAATTCCGTTTATGATACAGACTGGCAGGCTGTTATGATACAGACCGGCAGGATATATTATCTCAGGGAGGTTTGAAATGTAGAAATAAAAAAAATATCTTATGTTCGATTTTTTTTATCAATTACAATTGATTTGGTCCAAAATGGGATAAAATTTCACATTTTAGATGCCAAATATGCGAACCAAATTTTACTTATCTAACTCTTTACATTTCACATTTATCATGTTCAGATGTACTCAAATAACCGGATAGACATATTTTTCCTCTGCATGAAATTTATTCAAACTATGATATAAATTGATACGTGCAAAGACCACACATCAAAACACATCTACTTAGCACAAGCCTTCTTCTTTTTTTTTTTTTTTTTTTTTTTGTTATCG
>JAPMOR010123119.1:203923-243885 GCA_026543865.1 Argiope aurantia
TTGAAATGTAGAAATAAAAAAAAATATCTTATGTTCGATTTTTTTTATCAATTACAATACTTTCTATTTGTACACTTCTTTTACAAAAAAGTAAAAATATTTATTTGTTATAAATATTTAAGTTCCTTTAATTTTTCATGTTTCTTCTTAAATCCATTCAAATCCATCCATAATTTTTACTTTACTGCAGATAAATTTCAATTTTTGTTCTTGAAATATCACTAAGTATATGCTAGGGCAATGTTATTAAAATAATTAGATATGTACAGAAAAAAATAAAAGTCAAGAAATAACTACATTGGAATATATATATATATATATATATATATATATGTGTATATGTGAAGAAAAATTATCTTAGGAAAGAAATTAAAATCATAATTATTAAAAATAACTGATAGTTAATTCAGACTGAAAATGCTATTATTTTATTGTACTTTTATTTAAGGGCATCGATTTTAAATGTTTTGTAAGATTTTTTGTTAAAATTTATTTGATTCATGTTTTTTTATAAATTGATTTATAATAGTGTTTTAATCGATTTTGTAGCAGATATACGAATTCCTAGAAATATATCTATTAATTTTTTTATTTGTTTCTTTTGTCCGAAATATCAAATTTTAAATTGTTTTATCTTTCAGTAATTAAATGTATTGATTACTGATTTTGATAAGGAAAAATATAATTATTCGAATTTTCAGTATGGAGATCTGCATTTTTTTAAAAACATCTCTGTAATTATGATCAATTATGGAAGTCTGTTAAAAATGATCAATGATTTTTACCATAGTTTCCGTTTCTTCAATTGGTAGTCTATGTATTAATTTTTGACAAGATTTTACTTTCTGTTCAGTAGTTCCTTCTATTAGAAATAAGACAGAACATTAAATCGTTGTCTATAAAAAGAGTCAATTAATAAAATCAATGTTAATATTAGTGTCGAAATATTTTTAGTAATATGTATCAATGTATGTAAATATGTATCAAAAGTTTATTTAATTTTTTTTTCATATTCAATATTGTTGATATGCAATTGAAACAAATGCATTCTTGTTTCAGGATATCATCTACGCAGCAGAAATAATTACGTATATCAATATATGCTGAGAATAAATGCTATACATATACTGAAATACGAAATTTTTTCTATTATATAGATGATGCTTTAAAACACAATAACTCTTTTCCCCTTATCTTTTGACTTGGTCACTTTTAGCTGAATATAGACTATATAATAAACAGCAGTATAGTTGTAACTTTATGAAGTATACGAAAGAAAATATCCATATTGATCTTTTCATTTAGGTTCAGTTATCTATTTATTTTTATATGATTTTTTTCTCCCTTATATTTAAATTCATTAAAAGACAAATTATCCTATAATAAAATCTCAAATTCAAATTCATTCGCAAAATTTGAATCTGTTTTCAAAAAGGACTTCAATTTTTTTTTTTGAGATACTCAAGCTCGTTGATTCACAAATTATCATAAATAAAATATTTCGTTTTGGCTATACCACCGAAAGACGCCAAAATTTATAACTTGATGCATTGTAAACGTCCAGTGCTATTCTCTCATTATTTTCAAATTTCTTTTAAGCAGCGCAAAGATGACAAAATTCTAGACTCGATTAACAGATTTTTTCTTCGATATCACTTGATTCTAGGCATAGATTGCATAGGAATTTTCTTCGTGTTTAAACAGCTCTCTGGGCGAGTATTTTCAATGACCATTTCTAGCTTGAACAAAATGAGGTGTTTTAGAAAAATCAGAAATTTCAAAACAATTAATCTTAAGCTATCTTTATAAGGCATATCCGGAGCTGTTTATTGTGATTAGATTTTCTTAAACATATTAATAATTCCCATTTTCCCCATCAAACATCAAGTTAATTGTACTTTTGATACATCTATGCAAACGCAACGATAAATATACCTTGTAGTAGAAAATATACTAGTTTTGCAGCTAGAAGTAATGTGAGCTTATTCGTTTTTATGCTAGATAATAGAGAAATTTAATTCTATTACAAGGGAAGTTCTACTTAGTATCTCCACAACCTACTTCAGTGGCAACCCTGCAAATCACGAAAGAAAGCTTTAAAGTAAACTTACCAAGTAAAGATTAGTGGTAGCGATATCCTCGAAACGTTTTCTATCCTCTCTATTAAATCTATATCATAAACCGCATAAGAACAACTATTATGAAAGAGTCTTTAGCATGCGATCTTTATCGATTTTTTTTGATGATTAAAAGGTGGGTTCCTGTTAATATTGCCGCATTGAAAAAAGGCAACCATGGCTGAATGGTCATAGCACTGATTTCATAATCAAGATATCGTACGTTCGAATCCCGCTAGAGACAATGTGATTCACAGTTTGTGTAAATAACTAATTCTTCGATTTTATGTGTTCCTTTATTTCATGTTCCAGAGGATTCTGGACCTTTCTTTAGTTTACCAGATAAGTGTTCTGGACTTTTCTTACTGTCTCCAGAAAAGTATTCTAGAACTTTCCCTGCTAGTAAAAAAGCAGAAGATCTGTCAGTCACTGTGTTCTAAGTTCAGATTTGAGTTAATAAATTCGTTTAGTTCTACTTCTTGTGTGTGTCATTGAGTTCTACATTAGAGTACCTACGTGATAATATACAAACACCAGAAAACGGAAGTGCAATTTGGAAGCCTTTTTTCGACTGATTGAAATCACCATTTGACAGATTTTCATTTGTAGTTACAAAATTGCATATCAGATTTCATTTATCTCAGTTATTTCGTTTTTGAGTTACCGCGTTTATGTACATTCAAAAGTGGACAACAAATGGTAACCTTGAAGGACTTGATTCGAAATCTGATATTGGTCTATATTTTAGATGCAAAATCTGTGTACCAAATTTGATTCATTTAACTCTTTTCTCTTGGAAGTTGTCTTGTTACTTTGTATACTGGCAGTTGAACAGTTAAATTGCATCTAAATGGATTTTGTTTCGCATGTTTCTTATGGACTTAGACAAGCCCTCTGTTACAAAGACATGAATTCAAGCCGATAGGGAGTGCGTCTCTTGTTTTAGTAGCGCCAACTAGGACCAAGAGTACGACTTTGCCATTCACGCTTCACTCATTTACTTGCACAACCCCTGTTTACAGGAGGGCACATTCACACAACTCACAGATAGAAGAGAAGAACAACCAGGCGCGAAACGGGACTCGAACCCAGGAGGCCCAGATCACAGGGAAGACGCCGGTTCGTTTCACATTTAATTAGGATCTGCAAATTAAATGCAAAAACCATATACTAAATTTCATCTCTATAGTTATAAGAAGTTTTGAATTATTGACATTGATAGATAGATATAAATCCAAAAATGTGTTTTTCGGGTTCAGAGAGATCTAAAATTTGGAAATTCATCAAAATTCCGAGTTCAATGGCAATACATCCTCTTTTTTTGACAATGGCAATACATCCTCTCTTTGTACTCTTCGTATGCGAGAAAGTAAAGAGACATTTTCTTAAGTTCTTAATTCCACAAATTACATTCCAAATAAATTTTTTCTTCAGCCGCTATAAAGTAAAATGAATGATAAAGAATGGATTATTTAAAACTCATAAATGCTGTTTAACCTTATATAGAAAACTTTGAAAATTGTCTAGTTCCTAAATGCAGATTACGGAGCATTAAGTCATCTAATTCTGATGAAATTTCATTAGATGAATTTATTACGTGGATACTACAATATATGAAATTAGTACCAAGAAAAATTTACAAAGCAATCAAGACAAATATTATTCTTTCAAAATTTTATTACGAAAAGAAAAACTTTAATCTACAATAATTTATCATTTTACAATCACAACATATTTTATCAATTTTTACATTAAAATTCACTTTAAATAGAGATCAACAACAACATCATTTATTCCTACCAGAATTCACAAATTTATGTTTCTGCACATTTTGTACTGTCGTCAACAAGCATAAAACCTGTATTTGCATTTATACACGTAAATTGACTTTGGCAACAAATTTATGGACTTCTTCAAATTCGATACAACAAATGCCATGAAAACCATGTTTTACAATACACTTTATACAATATTTAAATAACATATTTATACATCATATGCTACATACAATCAACTTCCAAAGAATCAAATATTGCCTATACGATGTGGAAAATCAAAATATTATGTCCAAAATATTATGTATGTAATTGATATTTTAAACCTACTCTTTGCGAAAAACCTTTTAAACCTTTTGTATCGTATTGTACTAAAAGAAAAAAATTAAAAATTTTGTTTCGATGGAATATTATTTCATTTGCACTTTATTTGTTATTTTAAACATAATGCATCAATAATTTTTTAATTGCATCAATTTTTTTACATAATTTAACGTAAGAAATGACCTCTGATGTTTTATTAAAAAGCTTATATTAATTTTCTAAATATTTTCTTTTATGCCATGTTAACTGAAAATATCAATATTATATGGATAAAGTTCAAAGATCACTTTTCCACCTCTTATCCGGAAAAATAAATAATAATAATAAAACATTTGTTATGACAAAACATTTGATAAATTCCAAATTAATCAGATTTTTCAAAGTAATTTTTATAATAATAAAAATTATTATAAATTTAAATATTTTCCGAATATCAATTTTTTAAATTTTGTTTTGACATTTCATACGCTGCTCAGTTATTTTTTTCCTAATTGTATGATGCTATTTTTCGCATATTGAAATTAATAATTTTTATTCATTATGTACAAATAGTATTTTTGCCCATATTTATAGAACATAAAATAAATAGTAAACATAAAAAATGTTTTAGATTTTCGATGGATTTGAACTTTTTATCAGTCAATATATCTTTCTTTATTTCAGTTACAACTGATGATACTTTAAAAAAAATTGCACCGGATATTTCTGTTCGTTATCTTTAACTTCATTATTTAATTTTAATGTCCAGGAAACTAAACAAATAATTTACTTTAATCAATAATTAATAAATCTTACTACACTATTACAAAAGTTTGCATTTGTTGTAATAAAATATGTCAAATTCTTTATAATACTTAAACTAATACTATTATTTAAATATTGCTTATAATACTTTAAACACAGGTTAATCTCATATAATACCTTTAGTAAATAGTTTAAGTACATGTAAATGAACGTCATCATAATAATTATCTGTTTGGTTTCTAACTGGTTTTAAAAATTTTTGAAAATATTTTACAAATTTACAAGGATAACTTTGCAGTTAATAAATGTTTTAGATTGTAGTTGAAAGGTTAAATTATTTTATTCATGTGCTCATGAATTTTATAATTTTTATAAAATAAGTGTGAATATACAGAGAAACTTTGCCTTTTTATATTTAAAAAATAAAATAATATCATAATTTTTTTACTAATAAATTTGGCCTGTAATATTTCCATTTCAATAAGCTTTTTAAACATAATACATTGAATCCATCAAAGTAAAAAAAAAATTATCACATTTAACACGTTGTCTTTTTGTCCATCTTAACATCTTACTAATTTGACTCTTAGACTGCCTTCAAAATTAGGTCTTGAATTGTAGTAGAGGAGTCGAACATAATTTCGAGAACGTATCTTCAGGTTTTCACGTTTTTCAAACATGAGAACGCTGGTCTATCTAAGAGTCAGTGACAAAAATAAAACCATGTACAGATTTTTTTTCGTGGTTTCTGAATTGCAATGTGTTCCTTTGGCTACAGTTAGTGAAGGAAAAGGGTGATGTGTGTATGTACATTTGCATTTTGGGTTGAAGTGTTCAATCACATAAATCACATAAGAGTTGCCCTTCGAATCACGTAGAAACAACTAACTCGCCGTGTGAGTTGTTGCCATGAAGTTTGAATCATCACATCGATTCAGAATTTCATACAACTGGCTCCACAATCGATGATTTTCTCTTGGATCTATTCATAGGAAGATGGTGATTCTTTTTCTTTTTTTTTTTCTCAGCAATTACTTTTTGGTCTGGAACAAAATAAAAGTTTACTTTATGTATGTAGGAACACTTGTTAGAATTTAAATAATAATAATAAATTTATAAATACAATTTTGTATATATGTTAAAAAGTTGAAAATACTTTTTTATCAAAAATATAAAAATCGAAAACAAAATCGTAAATGCAGGAGGCGTGGATAGAAATAATCGAAGTAAATTTTATCATATAACTTTAAGTGAGTATTTTTTCATGAGATATTTATTGTTGAATGCTATTTGTGATACTTGTTGATTAATTTAATTCATTGTGTCATATAATATTCATTGTGATATTAATTATCTGTAATATTCATTATTCGATGATGAATTTTTATAATATTCTCATTGTTTCATGCTTTTACGTTTTTCAATAAACTTAATTATTAGCGAATAATTTTAACAGAGAGAAAATTTATTTTAACCCATTAACGCCCTACGCCCTATTCATAGAAAAATTACAGAATATTCTATGGTTAAACCAAATGCATTCCTTTATTTCTTTTTTGATTTATTTAACAAGTCAATATACATACTGTTCACAGCATTTTCAACTTCGATTAATCAGTCATTAGCCAGATTTTATAATTCCAAATGTCATTCATTCGATTTTTTTTTTTTTTTTTTCATTTTTACTCAAATTTAGCTTCAAGGAAATGAAGGGAATTCAAAATTAATCTCATACTTTATATTTTAATGTATTTTAGGAAATCTTTAAAAACTTACAGAATGGCTGCTACCATTTTTTTTATTTTTTATTCTTAGGTCAAGCAGTTAAAGCAATAAAAATCAAAATAACTTACGGTAAGCTGACCACCTGATTTGCCAGTTTGCTTTCTATCATGAATTGGCTAAACCTGGGATCATTGACGGGTATGACACTGCCGTAGTTCTGTAGTGTAGAGTAGTGTCCCGAATCCGTAGTGGAAGAGGTGGTAGGCTGAGGAGGTAGCGATCGGGGTCGTGGAGCCGAACTGGAAGTGCACTCTCCTGATCCGGAAGCGGTGTACGTGAAACCGCGAGACTCCACGCCTTCTGGAACAAGTAATTCAAGGTGTGAGAAAATATCCAGTATCCACACAGCAAAAAACTATTTCCCTTTTTTTTAATAATTCTCAGACAATGAAAATTTTAATCAGCTGCGAAAATTGGCAGGCAGTTTATTTTAAAACTAGCTGCTATTGACTCCTAACTGGTTCATAAAGATTAATGGTTGTGTTTAGTTTCAATTAAATATTTTGTGCTCACAATAGTAATACGAAATATTTTTAAGTATCAAACATGGCAAGATTAAAGATGTGTTATTTTGATATCTTTGCGCTTGATCTCTTTATAGAATTCACAACTCATCCTAATGAAATTTACTGCCATTAAAAAATTAAGGGTCTGGGCAATTTATTTGAAATTACACATTGTCTTTTAAGGTAATATAATTTTACTTTCTGATTCTTCTTATAAACTGTGCAGATTATTAGCAGAATCTTTCTTTTTAGCTTTCTACAATGAAAAAAGTCACATAATTAGGTATTTAATGTAAGTAATAACAACAAAAATGTTTTGAATTTCCTTTTAACAATAACATTCAGCAATGAAAATTAAATGAAAAATTTTTTAAGTGTCAAAATTTAGAAAAAATTGCATGGTAATTAAATCAGTATTACTAAAGTGAAAATATTTCAAATTTTTAAATGGTATAATTATCCTATTTCGAAAAGTATCACTTTTAACAATATTATATCATATCGTGAAAAAATTCCAAAATCTTGTCAATTTTTAATGAATTAATTTTTTCTAATAAAAGTCCCTCCAAGCTGCTTATTTTCAAAGTACAGGATGGTTATAATTAAAGAGCAAGTGTTTGAAGGACTGTAAAAGAAAAACTTAGAGTACGTTGAAGAAATTTGGTATATGTTGTATTTACAACAGGGGAGAAGGAATTATACAATAAAAAATTGTAATTCATTTTTTTGCAATAGATGGCGCTGTAGATTATTAAAACTTTGTTTTTGCTCTGTACTATGTCAAAATGAATACCACTTCAATTTTAAAATCATTATGATCATAAAAGTCCTGTATCTTTAAGCGATAGCCATGATTTTGTCAAAGGTAGAATGTGCTCTGTTAGTAAAATGTTATTATCAAAAGAATAGCAATTATAATTCAGCTTTGAAAGAATATCGCTGCCTTAAAGATTTGAGAAAAGGACCGACGTCTGTGCATGGCTTAAAGAAAATGATTAATAAATTTGAAGCTACAAGAGAACTCGAAGTGCTCCCTGGAACTAGAGGAAGAAGATCTGTGAATCAGGAAGTTGTGGAAGATATTAGGGTAGCAATTGATTCAGGGTTAGTGGATTAGCGACCTGTAAACGCTAGAAATGTAGCAAGGACTTTATCAAAACCATGGGCGACCGTACGCAAAATCTTGAGCTACATTTTAAGACCTATCCGTATAAAAATAAAATTTTGCAGCACTTGCAACCAGGCGATCCACAACAAAGAATTGATTTTGCCAACTTCATTCTTGTCAAAATTGATGAAGACGAATCATGGACTCGAAATATTTTGTGGACTGATGAAGCGCATTTTACTTTATCCGGACAAGTCAACATCATAAATGTAGGATATGGGGCTCATCCAACCCGCATACTGTTTTGAAGAAATCCTTGCATTCAATGTTTGTTACAGTTTGGTGTGGTATGACTGCTAAATTTATTATTGGCCCATTTTTTTTCGAAAATATTACACCAACAGGGCTAGTTCATGGCACTGTAACAGGCACTAGTTACACTCAAATTTTAGAAAGTAATGTGATCTCTGCTTTGCAAGACAGAAACTGCTTCGATTCAACAATATCATGCAAGATGGAGTACCACCTCACATTGCTCATTGTGTCACAAAACTGCTTCACCAAACTTTTAGTGAGGATCGTATAGTTAGCAAATGTTTTCTAAATGCGTGGCCACCTCGTTCACCTGATTTGAATCCTTACGATTTTTGGCTGTTGGGATATTTAAAAGATAACGTCTACAAGGACAAACCTAACTCTGTTGTTGCTTTAAAAAGCAACATTACTAGACATGCCCTAGAAATTCAGCAGGTAACATTAGGTGCTACTGTGGATTACGCTTTCTTGCGTCTACAGCATTTGATAGGACTTGAAGGATCCTATATTGAAGAAATATTGTAATACATTACGCATTTCATATTTTAACAAAGAAAAATGCTATAATTACAATGTATAAAATATTGTCATTAAGAAGCCTCACCTATGACAAAAGAATGAACTACAATTTTTTTATTGCGTAATTCATTTTCCCACGTTGTAAATATACCAAATTTCTTCCACATACTCGAAGTAGTTTTTCTTATACAGTCCTTCAAACACTTGCACTTTAATCATAACCATCCTGTATATCACTGCGAAATTCGACTCTAGATACATCTTCTGTCTCACTTCATCTTCATATTATTTGCATGCTCAGAATAGCATATTTTTATACAGTAAGCTTTATGGCATTCACTTTCATACAAAACAATATGTTCAACTAGAGCGCTAGAAGACTAGTGCTCCCTCTATACTACTAGAGATTCAAATATCAGCACTCTACAGCACATTATCAGCACTCTACAGGCCTGACCATTTGACTTACAGCCACCAAATTTGGAACATTTATATATTAGAGGAAGAGAATGTGCATCTCTGAGCTATTTTATTTAGAAATTTTAATTAGAATTTTAATTAATAAAAAATGAGCAGAATTTTGGCACGTTTTCCGGCAATAACTTTCGAGAATATTACTACTCAAATCTGCTACCGAAACGAAAATAAATAATAAAAAAAGAGAGGTTTTCATTGATTTAATGGACTCCCGCTTTATTGGCACTTTTAAAGCAATCTGTTCATCTGCAAAAAATTTCATTTTTCTGTAGATCATGCAATTTATTTATGTTTTATAAATAATTCTAAATATGCGGCGCTGAAGTAGCTTGGTACGGAGCAATTATCATAATTTAAGTTAGAATTATGTATAACCAATATAAAATAAATTTTCATACTATCTCAGATATCTTAAAGAATTATTCGGTCTAATAAGTGAATATCAAGGTTAAAAACATGAACCTCATTTCATGCAAAACTTTTAAACATCAAAATTTAATTCAAATAATATTCTTTTTTAAGCATTTTTTTTTTAATAATTTATATTTTCCACTTTTTTTTCATCTTTCGTAGTAATTAATGATTATAGTGGACAAAAATTAAATAAGCAGCAAATTCTAAAGCTTACTGACTTAATGAAACAAATACTATAACTATGATCAGTGAACCAAGTAATTGCCTAAGGCATTTATTACTGACATAAAAATAAAAGCTTGGCATTGCCTTTTTAAATAAAATTTTCCTGTTACTTAAATTTTCAAATTTGTTCGATAGGAAGCAAGCTAGTTGAAAACAATTAAGAAAAGTCCACAATTAGAAGCAAGTTAAACCTCGATAGCACATGCTTATTTCCTTTACTGCGAAACTTCCTTATGTTTTTTATGAGAATGCTTAAAATATTTTAGCGAAAGTCCTGCTTAACTGAGTGCATAATTCATTTTTAGCCTTTTATTCAGCAATAAATCCAGGATTTTAGACATTCAAAAAAGATTAAATGAAAGTATGTAGTCGGTATTTAAATAGCTTGCTTCTTCCCTTTCAGCAGCTCGTTAACTTCTCAATGGGTTATTATCTTAATATAGTTCTCATCATTACTTTTTAAACTCTTCTAAAGGGATTTGTTAAGGGGTATTAATTATTCATTGAGGGAAAATTGCAAGAACTTAGTTCCCACACAGTTCTAAAACATTGATTTTAATATCGTACTTTCAATGCAATCACTTAGTTCTAACAAAAGAAATCTGTAAAATACATTAGTTATATACGGATAAAAATACAATGCTTCAATACAATTTTATCGCATTGATTAGAATATTGTCCTTGTAGTATGACTTGAAATTTATTAAGAATACAATTAAAAAATACTACAATTTTGTGAAAAATGAGCATTGTTAATGAAGTGCTATAGCGATAAAAGCAGAAATGCTCTACCATAACAAAAAATAGGCTTAAATATCTTTTAATCTTTGCGTTAACTAGCTGCAAATAATAATAATAATAAATCAATCAAATACGTATGGAATGTTGATTTCTGCTTTGAAGAACTTAGAAAGCGAATTGAAACTATATATTTATCTATATAAGTAATTCTGTATTAATCGTAAAATATTCATAATAATTTCTCAACTTACTATAATATATTTAGAAAAAATACAGATTAAATGGGCTTTATAAAAATATCAAAAAAATTTTATAATTTATTTAGCAATAGATTTTAAATCTCAAATTGATTTGATACTATTTCGCACTATTTGAGTAATTTTATATTAATTGTAAAATATTTCTAACAACGTTCCATATTTACAATAACGTATTGAAAAAACACTGATTAAATTGGTTTTATGACTAATTCAAAACTTCTTTTATAATTTATATAAGAATAGTTTTTCAATTTTATATTAATCATAAAATATTTTTAAAAATGTTCCAATAATGTATTGAAAAAAAAGTGATTAAATAGACTTTATAAACAATTCAAAACTTCGTTTAGAATTTATTTAAGAAAAGATTTTCAATTTTATATTAATAATAAAATATTTCGAAAAGCGTTCCATATTTTCAATAATGTATTGATAAAAAAAAGTGATTAAATAAGCTTTATAAACAATTTAAAACTTCTTTTATAATTTATGTAAGAATAGATTTTCAATTTTATATTAATCATAAAATGTTTCTAACGACGTTCCATATTTACTATAATGCATTGAGAAAAAAAAATGAATAAATAGTCATCATAAATAATTCAAAACTTCTTTTAGAATTTATTTAAGAATTGATTTTCTCAGCATACTAAATAAATTGGAAGAATGCGACCCCTTTCAAATTGCACAACTAGCGTGCTGCAGAAGAAAACTAACAGTACCTGGCCTAGGTCTCTGAAGAGTGTTCAGTTTCCTGAGGCAACAGCACGCCGCAATAGGGACCACGAGGATTGTTGTCATGGAAACGGCGACAGGGATGATGAAAGACAGCTTTTGGTAAAAAGGAATGGCAATGTCTTCTTCTTCGTACTGAAACATGGAACTGCTGGCACCTGGGAGAAATATCAAAGACAGAAGCTTTAAATGCAATGAACTAAAGCATAATAGTAATAATATCAATATTTCGCTTTAGAAATTTATAAAACTATATTTGAAAATATTAAATTTTCTTTTTAGAATAAGACATTTCAACTGAGATTTCCTTTAAAGTGTCTGACATTTAATTCCTTATAACATTAAATTAACATTTATCAAGAGAATTCTTAATTGGAATTTCGCTATTCATTTAATACAGTCATATTTGAGCAATTGACCGAAAGCCACATAATGTGCACACATAAGTGAAAGTCCACTGAAACTGCAAAATTTTGAAAAACAAATCTAATAATGGAAAGTGAGTAAAAGCAATGCAGACAATCAATACCCGCCCAAGATTACTAGTTTACCACAAAAAATGAATTTATATATTAATTTAGTAAGTTTATTTAGTGGGTTTTCTAGGGAGGAGGGTGTAAAATTTTCTCTTTCTTTCAGGAATTTTTTGTTTTTCTGATATATATCTTAAGTTTCAATCAAATATTGTTTTCAAACTTGAAATTTTGTCTTTCAATTCTCTATGAAATTTCGTGTGCTGCTTAAATGTTTGTTTGCTGATATTTGTGTATTTGTATATTTGTTGTATATATATCTATACACTTGTATTTTATTCACTTTTTCTACTTTTTTTTGCTTTGCATTGCCTTTAAACTTTTATTAAGGAATTGCCCGGTAGGCTTGCATTGTTTATACAAATTTTTATAAGCCTCGTGTGCATGGAGGAGTAAATAATTTTCCAATACAAATAAATAAAATATTAATCAGTATCAAAATAAAATTAAAAGCAATCGCGCCACTATAGGTGCAATTATATTTAGTGATCATGCCCGCCTTTCATGCTATTTTATTTATTTATTTTTTAGATGATGCAATACATCGTATATTGGATGTATATGCATGCCACTTTAATATTTAATTTCTGAAGAAAGAATGCTTATAATTTGAAATAAGATGTATTTATGGATGAAAACCGAGTACAATAAAACCTTACTTTCGGGTTCCGTACGAAAAGTCACCACTTCGGAAGGTCCGCTGTCGCCGTATCCATTTCTGGCCGTGACATACAACTTGTACTGGGCACCAGACAGCAAACCTCCGACTCGATACTCAGTCTTGTTAGGAGGAGTTAGAGGAATTTTCAGCCAATGTCCAGTTCCTTCTCGAATATGCAACATATATTCTGGAATGCAAGAGAATATAATTTGAAAACAATCTAAGCCTATATTTCAAAAAGGCGAGTTAAACTGTGAATAACCATTTCTGAAGTAAAAAAGAATTTCTTCTTTTATCTGTTGAAATGAAATTTATAAAATTGCAATTCATCATCATTGTTATTGCAAAAACTTATTCATCTTGTATCTGCCTATAGTATTTTTAGTCAAAGATAAAATGATTATACAATTTTTGTATAATTTTTTGCGTTTATCAATAATCTACTACATATTATGTTATTTATTTAAGATCAAATAATTGAAAAATACTAAAAGATAATTTATAAAACAACAAATGACTAAGCACAGACACATTATAAATATGAATATTTTTATTTTAAAATAACTTTAAGCATACTAAAATTTCTCTGTCTTTATAAAAAATTATGTGAAAAAAAGGACTCGAATATTTTGTTAAGGGTTCTACTTATTCTTAATAAAGTGAAACGAAAACAGTCATTAGTTAGCCTTGTTAAATTCGTGATTCAATCATTGATCAGTCTTCTCCAGTGCTGGTTCTTATTCGTGAATAGATTAATTTCTTTTAATAAAATCATATTGACATCGAAATTCTGAGCTTTATTAGTATGAATGAAAAAAGAGTTTAAGAAACTGAGGATCTTACGAGTAGGTGAGGCTCTTTTTCTCCCAGTAGGCTCCACCCTGAGAGTTATGACCGTCTGTTGGGTGGAAAGAAGACTTACACTAGGAACTTGGGGAGATTCTGAAAAAAAATTCATAAATATATGAAACCAACAGAAAAATTAAACATTACAAAGATTCAACACACAAGGTCGTCAATGTAAGATAAATCAATCCACTTATGAAGTTTCAAATAGCGCAAATAGCAACCCGACATTCGGTATATGAAATGGCCGATCTTTTTGGTGAACGTTCTATATTCCCTGTCACAAATAGTCCAGACGAGATGAATAATCTGTTCTTCAGTAGCAAAGGGGATAGTAAGAAAATTCACTTTGCAATACTAAATATTTATCCTTCAAGTTTAAGAAAGTCCTTTAATCTTTTTGTTGGGCATTCTATATTCCCGGTGACTAACAGTCCAGACAAGATTAATAGTCAATTCTTCAATAGCAAAGGGGATAGTAAGAAAATATCATTTTGTTTTATTAGCTAGTATTCAGGTTTTAGTTTTTTAATTAAATGTTTCATTAGTTTTAGAACATAACTCAAATGAGATGCTGGCTTTGAGTCATATTTCCTGATTTACAAACTCGTCAAGTCACAATTTTATCTAAGAAATCTAATGAATTTGAATCAATACATTGAACTGAAAATAAGTAATCATTTTAGAGCTTTATTTAGTTTAAAAATTTAATGTAACATGATATATTTTAGCACGGTAAGAACTTTCATTCATTTAAATAGGCCGAATTTGGTTTTAAAAACAGTGTAACATTAAACTGATTTCTTGATACGCAATTTTAAAATAAAATCATGCAATATATTTTTATTTGAATTCAGAAACCTTAATTCATTTTTTTTTCACTAAAAAAAGAAGCGCACCTCCATAAGACGTTTTAACGAGAACCGGCTCGGAAGCTGGGCCAATCCCAGCCCTGGTCATGGCTTGCACTACAACCGTGTAGCTGGAAGACTCTTGCAGACCACACACTTCGAACTCTCTGGACGCACTGGCCTCCAGCCCAGGGTTAGCAAGGGACAGAGAAGCGGGTAAGATCTTGTAGGTAAAAGGCAGAGACTGTGTGGAACCGTGAGACACCCTCTTGTAACCGATGGAAAAGCCTATTATGTCACCGTTCCATTGTTCGACCGGAGGAGGCTGAAAAGTAGGCTTAGCATGTAGCAGGCAAAATTATTAGAACATAGAAAATTACATTAACAAATCATATTTACAGTTAGAAATGCAATGGTCTTTAATGGAGATTATTTTGGGTTCTCATTATGGATAGATGGAGGCTACAAATGCTGAGGAAGGAACAGTAATGCTGTATATTGCTTATATGTAACAGTTCGTGTAAATATTTAACTTTGTCATCAATTCATGTAAATGATTAACTTTGTCATTAGTTAATATAATTTAGCTTCACTTAAATGTTTGATTTTATTCATGTAATTCATTTTCAAGTAAATTTTTGACTTAATTCATGTAATTAGTTCATGTAAATGCTTAATTTTGTTCATATAATTTATTTTTACGTAAATATTTAAATTCGTGCAACTTATTTCATATATATGCTTAATTCATGTAACTCAGTTTGTGTAAATATTTAGCTTGCCATCAGTTCATGTAACTTAGTTCACGTAAGTGATTAACTTTGTCATCAGTTTATATAATTTAGTTTCATTTAAATGTTTAATTTTGTTCATGTAATTCCATTTCAAGTAAATGTTTAACTTAATTCATGTAAATGTTTAATTCTGTTCATAAAATTTAATTTCACCTAAATGTTTAACTTAATTCATGCAACTCAGTTCATGTAAATATTTAACTTTGTCGTTAGTTCATGTAACTTAAATTCCTGTAAATGTTTAACTTCTCCTTGTATTATCCTTATAGGAAAGACATTAATATCTACACCAAATGGCATTATATCTGATTGTATGAGATATTGTTGTGATAAAATAGAATATTTTTTGGTACAAAACTAAGTTATATATATGACATACGGTATTGCTATTTTATTTGCATTACCATTTATACCATATATAGTCCAATTCTTCTAAAGATATGTAAGTTAAATAATCTAAGTCATAAAAACGTAATAAAAAATCTACATTAAGCATTCAATTTAAACTCTTTGCTAAAGCTTACATTAATTGAATATACTTTTAAAACAATGAGAACGTGTTTAAAACAATGAGTCTATCACATTAATTAAAACAGATACATTTTTTAAAACAAACATGAATCCTCTTTTAGAGGCTTACGATGATATTAAAAAAGCATCTTCAATTCAAACAATGCAAAATTTTATTTATTGCGAATTTTACCTGAAATTTTGAATATTTCATCTTTTAAATTACTATTCGTGAATTTTAAGAAAAGTTTAAAAAATTAAATCATTTAAAAAAAACAGTATATGTATATAAAGAATTTAATTTTCTCTTGAAATATTCTTGAATTCATTTTAAAATAATAAGTAGAAATTTATTTTTCAAGTTCACGGCTTTATGTTAATATGCATATTAATGTGATAGAACAAACCTAGAATATTTATTTCTTATTTTATTTACCTTCCAAGACAGCAAAAATCCTCCAGAATCCTTGCTTTTAACATGGACATTCATTGGGGCAGCCTCCGGTTCTAAAAATGTTTTAAAAATATTATTAGAAATGAATTTACATCATCAAATTTGAAAAATAAATCATAAAGACATATTTTAATAGTCATAAAAGCATATTTTCATATTAATATATTTATATATTAATATTATTATATTTTAATAATCATAAAGACATATTTTAATATTAATATAATTTAGCTTAATTTATATAGCATTAATATAATTTACCTTAATTTAAAATAGCATTATTACAATGAAATAGCATAGCATAAGAATTCAAATATCATAATATATTAATTCCAGAATGTACCTATAATTCTTTTGCTTAAAAATAAAGTTTTATAAAAGATTATATATATATTCCGAGTTTTAAATTCAGTTTTATGCACATACTATTACTCTAAAAAAATTCTTTGGGTTTTTTCAAATGTATATTTTAGCATGAAATTGACAATATTGTTTTAATCTCACTCAGAAATTGGAGCTCTGTGTTCTTACATTAAGAAAGATGGTATTATTTTTTAAATGAAAAGATCTTATTAGCTTTGGAAATAGCAGTAAATAATAATTTCGAACTCCCAGATAATAAGAATAAATAGAAAAATAACATTTTGTCTTTATTTAACGTGTGATGAAAACTATCAAAAAGTGCATGAATTCTGATACAGTTAATTGTAAGAAGAAGAAAAATAAAGCACGATAATCACACTGACTATTTATCTCAAGCACTAAATTCTTTGCGAATGCCATGCCTGTCACTCTTATCAATTAAATTAATCGTTATAATGATTCCAATTATATTAGAAAAGTTTATTAATGGAAACACCAAATGAACCATGATACCAAAATTATCTGAAAAAAATCTTGGAATGAAAATTTTAATGGAATAAAATGAAATGATTCAGATGGAAATAAATAAATAAACATATATTTATATTTTCTTAATACCGATTTCTTTTCTGTACACTTTTTTCTCCAGTTTTAATAATTTTAAAAATTAATTTGATAGAAATATATTTGGAAATATATTTTTATCGTTAAAATGGAATTCAAATTAATTTCATTGTTCCATTAAGCTATTCCTTCGATATTTTTTTTTGAATTTTTAGATATTAAGATTAAAAATTGATTTATTTGGACATTAACTCCAAAGTGGGATTTTCAGTTCTTCTTTTATTTTGCTGTGCATGCACTTTTTATTTCAAAAGTGCAGTAAGTAGTAAAATTGGAAAATAACGATACGAAATTTAAATAAAGGCATTTATATTAATGCTTTAAAAGTCAGGAAAATTGATATTCTGAGTAAATAAACAGGTCGTCAAAGGCGACTTCTTGCAGATAATTAGGAAAAAAACTCAAGCTTGGGCCTACCTTCCTCACGGGTGGTGGCATGCACCGTGGAGGAGGCACCGCTGGCTCCTACGTCGTTCACAGCCAGCACGTGAAAACTGTAGGTGACACTCGGCCGCAGGTCCCGGATCACGACAGAATTCTGAGAATCAGGCACCTTGGTTTCCGTAGGTTTCATATGGGCTAGAAAAAAGACTTGAAACGTCAATTCACGTTGAATAAATTTATGAATTTCACTAAATATAACTAAATATCACAAAATTCACTCTCACTGAGGTCAGAAAATAGTAGTGTTAATTTTTGTGTATGAGTCGTTCTAATAGAGAATTTTGGTGAACAAATAAGTCGAAATTAAGACATTCTCAAATGTTATAATTCGATGCATAAATTACGAGGTATCAATAAACATTATAAGGGTTTTATGAACTCTTACTTAAAATAAGGCAACATTTTTTTAAACAGAAATCGTGAACCAAAAAAATCGTAGAGAAAACTTCTGAAATAAGTTAACAGTGAATTGCAAATTTTCATATGCACAACACAATTTAACGTGTTTGCTGCCATGGCTCACACCTAATATTCGAGCCATCTATCTAATTAGATGACTCCTTGTTTGCTACATTTTAACTATAGTAAGGAAGCGGGTCATCTAATAAGATAGATGGCTTGTACAATTACATATAATCTGTAAAACACAGGTACATATTGCGGCAGTCAACGTGTAACGGAAATTTTATTTACTTATTTTTACTTATATATCTGAAAATAAGAGTATCACCTAAAAATCACAACCTGTCACATAAAAATCAAGCTTTGAAACAATAAATTACGAAATTATAATTTCATCGCTGATGAACTGTCAAAAATGTACTTACAGTCCTTTCTTTTGTAACGAATGATGTAATATTTGAGTGGACTATTTCCATTATAAGGTTGCTTCCATTTCAATCGAACACTTTTGCACCATATTTCAGCGACTTGAAAATTCAAAGGTGTGCTAGGTTGTTCTGGAAAATATATAAAAATATTCAATTTTAAAACAAAAAATTAATATTTACTTCATGCTAAACACTTATTCTTAATTTTGCAAAATAATTTTACTGCAGTTACTTTAATATGTAATTGGGCAGTTTACTTTAATGAAGTTACAATATTTAAATACATCAAAGGTTTTTTTTCAAGTTTTAGAATAATATTATATTTGAAAAATAACTAGGAAAATTATATCTTTATAAGTGTCGACAATGATTAACTCAGAAATAGTTCGTTCCTAATAGAGTTTAAGAAAATGTTAAACTCACCAACTATCTTCAATCTGATAGTAGCTTGACTTTGCCCATATGTGTTTCTTGCTGTACAAATGTAAAGACCGGTATCTTCAGCTGCGGTGTTGCGAATAATTACAGATGAACTGGAGTTTTCTATAGTTGAATCTTCCTGAATTTTTATTCTGTACCAAAATAAAACATCTGCCATTAATTTAAAAATATCAGTAGTAATAAACGAAATAAAACTAATTTTGTAAATAAAATAATACATTTAATTAAATATTATCATTGCATGAATTGAAAAATAGGGTGAAAACGTAAAGTAAGATACCTGCTTTCACGTTAAAAAGAGAAAACAAAATTTTAACCCATCTTTACATGATGATGGAAATTTCCATCATAACATTTAGTGAACAAAAAATTGTACTCAAATACAGGTGTACTGTAAACTGGTTGTTGCTGGCAACTTTTTTCACGGCTATTGCGTAATAAGGAAACGTCATTAAAAAACGTCACAATCATTATAGCAGGTTTGAATTTGTCATTAACATGTTTGTTGTGATTGGAAAAACGTACAATTTCTTGAATATTTTTTATAACTTTTCTAAGATTTTTTTGCTAATAAAAGCAGTAATGAGTAGAGAAATTTAGAAGAGAGGGACAACGAAAATTTTGCATTGAACTGAACACGTAAATATTTATGATATGGGTATTTCCATCATATTGTTTTTCTGCTTTTTTAAATATTTTATATTATATAAATATATAATATAAATTTTCTTTATACATATAAAATATTTTTCCTTTAATCTAGAACATGAATTATATCACCCTGATTTATTTCACAAAAAAAGAGAAAAACCGTGCAAAAAAAAGGTTAAAGTTTTTTAAATTTATCATAAAGTTAATTTGATTCGCTTTCATCCGAAATATATTGCAATTGATATTGTTTTTGAATCATAATATAAGCTCAGCCCTTTATAGTCTCACCTGTCTTCGCTGATAAGAGGTAAATTCCTGTTGGCTTTCGCCCAGTTGATTGTCAAAGGTATATCACCGGAGACGTCGCAGCGCAAAGTGATTGAATCGCCTTTCCTCGCCGTTCTCTCCGCTTCCGATACTGACACGCTAGGAGGGACTGAAAAATAATAAATTCCATTATTATATATCATTTCTAAAATAGTTATTAAATTTTCTCTGCAAAAAAAAGTTATTTCCAAGTTATGCAAGTTATCTTCAAACTGCATACCGAATGGCTACACTCCTACGTGATCCTGTAACCCCCCCCCCCCCCCCCCCCTTCGAAAAGCAGGCTCTTTTTAAGATCTAAAAGGATCACATGTCCTCACCACCACCACCATATATTCTAGCATTTTTAAGCTTCCAAAACTCGATATATTTTACAGGTTGTAGTTTAATATAGTTTAATATATATATAATCACCTTTTAAGTAATAAATAAACCACAATCAAAAATAACAAAACATTTAATCCACTAGAGTAGGTTTCAATACTTGATGTATAAAAAAAATTAATTTTAATTTTAACTTATTTTCAAAGAAAGTAATAAAAAAACTATAAAGCATTCACAAATCATAAAAAAAAAGCTGATTGCGTAAATATGTAGACGAATTTCATAACACAAAAAAAACCTAAGAAAAATATTTTCAAATTCAAATGATACAATTTTGAATACATTTGAATAAAGTTATTAATGCAGAATTGGTGTCTTAAAACAGAGAATAAAATTACTAATACAAAACTGGTATCTTTAAACAGTGAATAAAATTATTAATTCAAAATTGGTATCTTAAAACAGTGAATAAAATTATTAATACAAAACTGGTATCTTAAAATAGAGAATAAAATTATTAATGCAAAATTAGTATCTTAAAAAGTGAATAAAATTACTAATACAAAACTAGTATCTTAAAATAGTGAATAAAATTATTAATGCAGAATTAGTATTTTAAAACAATGAATAAAAGTATTAATAAAAATATTAGTATCTTAAATTAGTGAATAGAATTACTAATACAAAACTGGTATCTTAAAATAGTGAATAAAATTACTAATACAAAACTGGTATCTTAAAATTGTGAATAAAATTACTAATACAAAATTGGTATTTTAAAATAGTAAATAAAATTATTATTACAAAATTGATGTATTAAAATAGTAAATAAAGTTATTAATACAAAATTGGTATCAAAATAGTGAATAAAATTATTAACACAAAATTCGTCTCTTAGAATAATGAATAAAATTATTAATCCAAAATTTGTCTCTTAGAATAGTGAATAAAATTATTAATCCAAAATTAGTATCACGATATAATCTATACTTATATAAAGCTCAATGTGTGTGTGTGTGCTGGCGCTCTACAGGCCAGGTCATTTGACCTACAGCTACCAAATTTGGTACATGTATACCTCAGAGGTCGGGAATGTGCACCTGGGGTCCCTTTATTGAATTTTTAATTAGAATTTTAATTATTAATTAAAAACTAACTTTCCCGCCAAAAAAATCTTCCATTTTCCCCACCGCCAAATGAGTAAGGCTTCAGTTTTTTTCCCACGCTAATGAGGCTGGGCTTAAGATTTTTCGGCTGATTCTTTCAAACGATTCTGTTTATTTTCTTAATGTTTGATTCGTTTAAAATTAAACATTGTTAATTAATCGATTTTTCAGGTTCATTCTGAAATACTTTTGAATTAAAATAAAGCAGAATAAAGGAAATTAAAAATTTCTTATCTGCATAGCATTACCTTAACTGGCGTAGAAAAATTCCCACATTTGCATTACCGTAACTGGTGTTGAAAATTCACGCATGGGCATTGTGTTCTGATTATTGACAACCATTATCAACGGATGCGGACTTGATTTAAATTATTTTTAAGTTAGTTGCTCGCTTTTGTGATTAAATTGTATTTATGTTAGTTATATATTTTTCGTATGTTCTTATAGTTTTAAGTACATCGTTTTTTAAGTATTTTTTTAACCTGTTTTCAACCGATTATTTTACACGATTCGTTTTATTTTCTTAGTGTTTGATGCATTTAAAGTTAAACATTGTTAATTAATCGATCTGGTTCTGATAATCTGAGAAAATTTTGTTGACAAATTTTTGAAATATTACATAAATTAAGAAAGATATTCTTTATAAGTTTAAACCTATAAAGTTTAAACGCTTAGTGACTGTTTTCAGTAATCATATTATAAAAAATACTTGTAGTAAAAAAATATTATTATATTAATTGCAGATTAATCCTTTGCACTTTAATTTAAGGCATAAATTCTACGGGAGCTAACAGGAAATTAGAGAGATACATATTACGTTATGACTGAAGGCCTTTATAATATTATGAATGAATTATATGACTATCAAAATTTGAAGTTTTAAAATATTTTGATGAAGAAGCTATTAAAGTAGGAATTGCATAAAATATTTAATTATTAAAATTTTAACGAACATTAAGATTGGTGAACCGGCTGGTCGCCAAAGGCGGCTAGTATTAACATAAAACGGAAATCCCTAAATATTCTCATCATAGTACCTTGAACTTCTATTCGAACAGTTTTCCTGAGTCCTTCCCCAACTCCATTGGCGACTTCACACGAATAGAATCCTTCGTCTTCCTTTTTGACTGCAGAGGTGGTCAAGCTGCCATCTTCTCCAGTCCTCCATTGAGTGGCTGTTAAAGTCTCCATGTGCTGCAGGTTGAACCCTGTTGCAAATACAAGATGATGTTATTTTTAAGTTGCATACTTTATAATAATGCAGCAGTATAGATGAGGATTTATATCCCTTAGATAAATCAAACTATTAAAAGAACTTCCGACAAATGGGAATTCGAGAGCTCTTTTTTCTCCTCAAATTTAGCAATACATCTTTGGATGTTTTCCAAAATTCTTGAAATTTTCGCAATACGTGAAAAACTGAAACTAAGTTACCTCATCCAGTGAAGCGAATGGGGTATAAATGAGAAAACTTTTAAGAGCAAATCAAATGAAATCTTCGATTATTGTGCCCTAACTGATAATCTTTTATTTCTTAAATATGGAACCCCTTCAAAGCTTGGTTCACTAAAATTAGTCCTCTTAGTCAAAATAACACTCAATATTGCAACTGAAGACCAGCTGAATTTATTTATTAAATTTTCATGGGTTATTTAGCTAAAAGAGTTATACTGAAGGTGAAGATGGTGAAATTGAAACGCAGATTTCTGCAATAGAACCTCGTGATTGCTTTCAATACTGCTATATAGATAATGCATTCCAATGCCAAATTCACTTACAATATAAAAAAATTACAAATAAGAGAAAAATGGTAAAGTTATTTTTTTCTTATCATGAACATTTTGATGATATAATTTCAGGTTTTACAACATCATTCGGTTTTCTGAAATTGAAGTGCATATAACAACACTTGATTAACAGTATTCCATTAATATACTGCTAGAAGTGACCGCCTCAAAAGAATAATCTGTTATTGTTTAAAAATGTCATCTTGGTGTCAGAAGAAATTATGTATATGAATATATGAGCAATATACATTGGAAATAGGTGATATAATGATTTGCGAGATTCTTCCTATTGCTCAATAACAATTTAAAACCCGCGGGAGTGATCTTTTTCAAATCTTCTTTCATTCTCTCCAATACATCTTATCCCGCTGCCCCTGTATAAAATTTTATACCTTGGGGAAGGCCGCGAATGCCTTGCGTGACACTGGCAATTAATAGTCAACGTAGAACTGAATCTAGCCTTTTTACTGAATCTAGCGTGTGGATAAATATTTTTGACGCCCTTTTTTCGATGGATTGAACACAAATCTATAGTTATAGCACCAAAATCACATACAGAATTTTATTGATTTAATTACTTGAGTTTGCTTATATGAGAAAGTACAGACCGACAGATGGTCAATGGTTTAATAGTTTTGGTCGAAAATGTGATGAGAATCTACATTTTAGATGCTAAACCTGAGTGTCAAATTTTATCTGTCTACCTTTCTGTGATTTGTAGTTGCCGAGTTCACTTGTATTCCGACGGTCAAACTTCCTTTGAATGGATTTCGTCCAAAATTTCATAAAAACCTGCAAATTTGGAGTTAAGTTCATATACCAAATTCATCCTTATGGATTTACATGATTTTGAATTATTGTTTTCACAGACAAGCTTAATGCCAAAAATATGTTTTTCAAAAGTAAGGATGTCTAAAGCGTGGAAATTCATTGAAATAATGTATTTAAATTTTTTTGAAGATTTCACTACGTATACTAGAAAATAAAAATCAAAAATGAACTAATTTTCCTTTTCACTCCAGAAAATGGATCCTGCTCTAGGATAAAACTCACTCACTCTTTTAATTCTGTCTCTTTCAGCTGTACATCGACAAATAGAATCTTACTGTAATAAAATAACAAATAGCCATATATAAAATTTACCAACTTGATATAAGAGTGATGAAAGCAGATTTAAAAAAGAGACAGTAATTTAAGTCAATGAATCTCTAAAGAAATAGTTACGAAATTATTGAAAGACCCTTTTAAGCTTTGTCATTGTTTTCATTTCCAAAATATCAGTTTATTTTCTGTATTTATTTTGAAATTATTCTCCCTTCTTAAGAGTATTTTATCTTTTTTTTTTAGTTTCGAAGAAAAATAGAGCTAAAATAAAGAATTTCTATAGAAAAATCCTGTATAATGCAAGTTTTTTAAGAAAAAGATTCATGTATGAAAGATTAGGTGTTTTTAAGATAAAACTTGTTGGAGCTTCAGGTTCAAAAAACAGTTTAACCCTTTTCACTCAACAAATATTATTTAACATGGCATAAGCTCATTTTTGAGAAAGAGCACAAAAAATATCGACAGAAACATTTTTGAAAATTTCCTTTTCAGATATAATCCAAATTTTCAAGCGTGGAATTGGTAATTTTTTTTGACAGGGGGAGAGTTACAAATAATTAATAAAAAAAAACATTTATCCCCGGTTGTTTGGTAGATTCTTATAGGAAGATTACCTAAGACCTAGACCCACAAACCCCCTTTCGTTCAAAAGTGAATATATATATATATATATACAGGATAGTCTGAGTAATTTTGTTTGAATTTTAACTGGCTTGGAATATGTTATTAGACATGTAAAAATCTCGGATATGTTCTTAAAGGGGCTCAAAGGGGGTGGAAATTTTCATTTCCCTACAACTTTCTTCATACTGAAGATAGAAAAATAAATCTAATCAGCCAAATTAGCACCTCATTAGAAGAGCAGATGTTGTATTTAAAGTTTTTCTATTGTGTACTATCTTAGAAGTTAGAAGCTGAAAATTGAATTTTCAAGTCCTAATTTGGATTGTCTCTAACATCAACAATTTATGTTGCCAGATAGTAACTCAGATGTAAAGTAATCTATCTTTGCCTCCCAGTTTGCCTAAAGGAATTTTTTTAATTTAAAATCAGTACAAAATATCAATTAATTTAAAAGACATCTTTTAAATTCATTAAATGTCAAATCTTTAATAAAAGATTATGAAATAGATTTAGTAGAGAGTAGAAACTGCATAATTAACAAGAAAAAATTAACTGGATTTCTATTTGTGATTGGTTTTTAATTACTGACAGATTTATCAAAACAAACTTTCCTTTAATGGTCATTTTTCAGTCTATTTTATTCTCATTTTTTTTTTCTAAAAACTATCTTATTTTCAGTCATTTGAATTAGATAATTTTATGATCATATTCTCATTTTTCTACGGTTCATTGAGTGACTGAAAAGTATATTTCTGTTGTTAGTGCTTGGAACCCATTTGATCATCATTTCGTAACATCTGATAATAATTGGACCAAGAAGTGATAAACGCCTCTCGTGATCACTCACGCTTGGCATAAAGCATCAACTAGGCCTGTATCCTGAAATGGCGCCACACATTTTCAGAACACTCAATTTAATTATCATATCAATGCTCCTATTTATCTTTCACCAGATGCGTCCTTAATTGGGTTTTAAAAACAAATACATATTCCTTGTGTTGGTCATTACCATCGATTAAAAATCTATTAATTCTTAGTGTAATAAAGAAAGAAAAGAAATAAGCTTCTTTAGAAAATAAACAAGCAATAAAAAGCAATATTAATTTAGCTCGGTAAACAAGTGGTAGGAAAGGCTCTAATATTGAATATAGATTTTCAAATTAGAACGACTTTAGTTTACTTAGCTTTGATAGTAATTTTAAATCGACTTATTATAAGTGAACATAATTATAAACACAATCATGGACTACTTACTTATCAGAAATTATAAACTTGTATATCAAACAGAAAATTGTAATTGCCTATATTATCTGAAGAACACTATATTTAATACTTAGAATATTTTCTCTAAAAATTCTTAATTTTATTGTGGTAGATATTATTAGAAATTATTTCAATTTGTAACCATTATTTAATAAAAATATCGCTACTTTGTGTTCCAAGAGATAATATTGTTCCAAGAGATAATATAAGTATAAATTTGTATCCAAGAGATAATATTTTTCTGATATAGGGGTAAAAATATTTGTGAAAAATTCTCTTGAGTTTGGAAGAGGCATTTGAATTAGCAATTACTTATGAGACATAAAAGACATAGTATTTCTAAAGTACCAAAGGGGTAGTCAACCAACTGACTCTCCGACCCGCCACGATGGCACACGGATTTAAACCATAAGGCTGAATGACCAGACCGCCGCAACCGCAACTCTAGCGGGAACTTTGGTTGAGTCCTAAGGGCCATCACCGGCCACGGTACAACCCTCCCCGAAGGAAGTACGTCCCGTCATCGATAGGAGGATCATATCTGCCACCTATTTGTGTACCCTCCAGGGTGACGAGATCCAACCACCATAACGGAAGCATCTCATCCTCATTTCGAGGTGCCCACCCCGAGAGACATACCAAAGGGGTAATAGAATAGAATGCTTCGCGATAAAATTACTGGTATTTCTGTCTCTAAATTCTATTCTGCTTACACATGGCTAGTCAACACAACTGCACTGATTACAAATATTTATAATTTTCTTAGTCAACAACTATAGGAATTGAAGACAAAACTGAACACACAATGCACAAAAAGGAACTTAAAGTTTTGTTTGCGTGCGTTTTAATTACCCAAGGTGACTTCCTTTCAATAAGAACAACATCCAAGAGATAAATCATTTTATGTCAGACATCATAAAAATGTTCGGAACTATTGATATGATTTAAATAGCCATATGAATACCCTACGTGTGACTATTTAAATCTTCTGAAATTACATCTTGTATTTTTCTTTTATAGGATATGTCTTAATTTCAGCTTTAATGTATCTTTTGCTTGCAAAATGAGCAAACTGAAGATAATCATAGAGAACACTTAACTTGCTGATAAAATGAACAGTTGCTTGTTTATTGCAGTATGATGTAGAAAAGTCAGGGAATTATACATACAAGTACAAACTTTACAAAGTAAAGTAACAAAACGTAATCTAAAATAGATTTACATAATAAAATGCATTTATATGTAATCCGAGTTTTAATTTTTTTTAAATTAGTGTTAAAAATTTTCCCTAACGTTATTTACAAGGAAGTTATAGTCATTTGGCACTACATGCACTTGCTTTGAATAACCCTATATTGATTGGAAAAGAAAAGCACTGATTGGATGAAAATGAAGTAGGGTCTAGTTATACATTTATGAATCAACTTCCATGAAATTTTAATTATCCAATAGAGTATTTGCGATTCTATATTTTAAACTGCACTCTTATGTAAATAATTTCTCGATCTAAATTGAACAGACTTCACTGTTTTACCATCAGACAATAAATAACTTCAGATCAAAGCAGCATTTGAATTTCTCTGAATTGCTTAATGAAACTACTTGTATATTGAATTTTTTTTGTTTTCTTATTGTTTAATTATATCTATTTAAAATAACATGCTTAATTAGCCATATTAACGTGCTACTCTAAACAGATACTCACAGAAATTACTACTGCAACACGGATGTCAAACTCCTAAGCCTCGATAAAAACCTTTATAATTCATCAGATGGTCGAAAACAAAATAAAGATTTGATACAATTTCAATAATTAAGAAAAACTAGATGAACTCTGTGCAATATCGAAAACTCAACATATATGTACTGTATCCAAAACTCATCAAGAAGTATTATGTGCGATAGTAATAAATATAGAATATGCTTTGAGACATTTAAAATTTATCTGCTTGATAAGATCGCCATTGATAATTCTCTGTTTCCTTATGTGAATTAGAAAGCTTCTATCAGATCCAAATTTATTAACATTCACCTTGGATCAATTTTGAAATTAATCACTGAAATTAATTAGATATCCTTCGAAATAAAAAAAAAAGTTGGTAGCAGAGAAGAATGTTAAACGTCAGGAAGAAAATATAAGTTTACCATGTTCTGCCTTTTTACCATTCACAACGTGTTTAAAAAGTGGCAATTCCTTTCCTTTTTTTTTCTTTTTTTTTTGTGATATCTGAGTCCTTGCTCTAAAATGTTTATATTGATGTTTAATGAACTTTCGTACCTCTACTCTCTTTTTTGTGGTCCCCGTAAACTTGTTATGGCCTTGTTGTCTTGTTTATTTGGCCCATGCTGATATCTGAGTTTCACATCCTTGCTCTAAAATGTTTATGTTGATGTTATATAAAGAAATTGAGTACCTTTGCTTTCTTTTTTTTTGTGGACGCCTTAGACCTTGTTTATTTGTTGCATGCTGATATCTGAGTTTCACATCATTGCTTTAAAATGTTTATATTGATGTTACATAATGGAATTAAGTACCTTGGGTTGTTTTTTTTTGAGGTCCCCATAAACTTATGCCTTGTTTATTTTGTCCATGCTGATATCTGAGTTTCACAGTCTTTCTCTAAAATGTTTATATGGATGTTATATAATAGAATTGTGTACCTTTGCTTCTCCTCCATGTCACCGTTGGTTTTGGTGTTCCAGCAGTCTCGCAATTCAGTGTAACTCTGGCCCCAGACAACACAGACATATCGTAAGGTTGACGCAACCATGTTGGAGGAACTAGAGAAAATATAAAATAAAAAAAAATAGTACAATTTTTTCTACGCATAATGATTTCTTTTTCTTGTAAATTCAACGTTCCTGTCTTAAATTATAAGCATTCATTTGTAATATTTAAAGTTATTGCAATGATTCTAAATTAAGTTTTTGTTCATATGTTCGTTATATAAAAACTAGATTTCAGTAAATTTTTATTAATCATATGCACTTTAACTGCATATCATTACTTTTTATAATAGGAATATGTTGTTTGTGGTAGGAATGTATAATCACTTAAGATATTAAAGCTATATAAAATTTAAATTGCAAGAAAATTAATTTAATTTCAAAATAGTTTTAGAGTAAATTAAGTTTTATACTTCATTCAGCATTCTTATGCGTTTTTATAACTTTAAAAATAAATTTTATTTTAATGTAGAAAAAATAATTCATATATAACTTTTTATAATAACTTATTTATGCTAGTATTCAAAAATAATAGCTACATGTTTGGTTAGCAAAAGATTTTTTTTAAAGATTATTTACAAAATATTTTTGGCATTTTTCGAATAAAAAGGTGAAATCGTTTTACTCTGAATATTTATTGAAATTAACTGTGGTAAAAGAATGTTTTTAATGAGAAAATTTTAAATCATTATTGTAATAATGTCAGGGGATCTGGTTGACATCGTTTTATTTGCTTATCTTTATGTAGTGACATATTAGTCTGCTTACCAGTGATTTATGAGTAAAGGAATGTTGTGGTTGAGAAATATGAAAATTATATGCATTGCAATTTTAATGCAGCCTTGCAAATATTTTTGGAAGGTTATGAGTTTCATTCTCTGGCCATGCTCTTAAAAGGTATCAGGAACTTTTTATTAAAAAAAATATTAGACCATTTTTTGTTTTAGCAACAAAATACTCGCTGCGGTCGGATTTGAAGCTGGAAACTTTTTAGATTGTTTCCATAAATAAACACAAATCACACATTAGGTGAACAGCGTTCACCTAAATGCTTTTTAGGAAGGCAACTGATTCTTATATGCATGAGCTGTATCAGACTTTCTACGTCAAATAATAATAGGTGTTAAATGTAACTCTGAACTCAAATGAAGCTATACATCGGTTTTCTCAAATTGAACTTTTTAGTTCATACGTTTGAACTTACAGCACCAAGATTAGAACTATTATCATACATTTGTATGCCTAAATACATAAGTGGTTTAAGTACCATAAGATCATAAGTGCATCATAAGTGTAAAAGAAGTAATATAAATGGAAGATGAAGAAAAAAGTTATCGACACTTCCAGCAGAGTTGATAATTGTAGGTCACAGAAAAAATAAGACACTGATCAAAGTTAATCTCCGATTCCTGTTTACTAAAAATATTCTAACGATAAGGAAAATATACGCTAAAATATATTTAATTCTCTGAAAATGTTTTATTGGAAGTGAATTTATATACCAGAGATATTCTTATAGGAAACATTTTCATTTTCCATATTTACTGTGCAAGAATTAGTAAGTTTACATTTAGGATGAGTATTTTTCAATGCATGTACTAGCTTTCTGCTTTCATAAGCATTCTAATTTTATCGCTTAAAAATAAATATAATCCAGGAATTAACCCAGAATTCTAACTATAAAACATTAATTTAGATTAAAATTTTGTATCGGCCAATCATTTTAAACTTTTATTGCAAAGAGAACCACACCATATTCATCTTACATTAACCATCAATGCTCTCTTTCTATATTCTTAATATCTTTCAGGCAGTTTAAAATGTTTAACATACCTAAAACTTTCAGTTTCACTGTTGAACTGTCACTACCACCCTGATTGGAGACGATGCACGTGTAATTTCCAGCATGGTCCTCCCTGAGAGCTGATATAGTAATGGAGGAAGAGAACTCGTCAAATCGTCTGACAGACACTTCCATGCTCTCTATAAGAGTCTGCCCATCCCGGACCCAGCTGAAGGTGAGCGGAGGCTCTCCCTCCCTGCATGAACACACCAGTTGAAAACGTTCTCCTCTCTTGAATTCCAAGTCTCGTGGAAGTGGAGCCAATTTCGGTGGAACTAAAAAGAAAAATGAATTCTAAAATATAAAGATGCATTCAAATGTTTAATATTCAGAGAATTATTATACTAGATAATAATATAAGGATATTTCAAATGTAAAGTGGGCACGCTTTTGTATCAGAAACTGCAGTTATAGCAGCGTCACCGAACAAGGATATAAAGGGAAGTACGAGGTGTGCACTACATATGGAGTTCAGCAGTGAAAACTTTTCATGGCAGAGGAAATCAATCGAAAGTAAAGTCGTGCTGTACCTGGATGTATCCGGATAGGAACAACGCGCGATATTACGGTTTCTGATTCTTCAACTGCCATGGACCACTCTTGATTTATTTCCCGTCCCAAAGAAACATTATCAATTCAACGCAATACTCTGACGGAATTACGGAAAGCAATCAAAAGCAAACAGCCAGGCCTTCTCACACAACAATTGATCCCTCTTCATGACAATGCCCATCCACAAGTTCCTCCCAGAAACCCATTCAACCTTTTAAAAAATTCCGTTGGGAAGTATTGAAACACCTGCCGTACAGTTTGGATTTGTCACCCTGTGATTTCCATATCTCTGGGTCACTTAAGAGAGCATTACAGGGAACATATTTAATGACGACGAATTGAAGGAAACTTTGCAGGATTTCCTCCAGTATCAACCACCATCTTTCAACAGCAAAGGCATAAACCTGCCACCTAAGCGATGGGACACGTATTACAACACCCATGACAATTTCTTTTGATTTCCAACAATGGTATTCTTTTCATTCAACTTGATCACTTTTCATTGGACAAATCTTATAATAAATGATAAAAACATGAATACTTTTCAAGATAGAAATTAGGATTCTAAATGATAGCAATTCTAACCATACTTCTGTAATTCAAGCTCTCTTCAAAACCAGGACCGGATTAGCAGTTAAGTAAAGGTAGGCATTCTCCAAAGGCACCGAAATTTTAATATATTCTCTTGCGTGATACTTTCTGATTACATCAATTTTATTCTTTCATTAATTTATATGGGTCATGCATTCAACCTGATTCAAATTCAAATCAAATATAGATTAAATACTAAAACATAATTATAACATTCTTGTTCTAAAAATCCTAATGTTCCTTTACAAATTTTATATCATGCTGTTTAAAAACTTTGTGCAATATATTTCTTAATATTTTTTAATGCCCGATTCTATAGTTGAATATTATTTAGATTGTGCTTAAAAATTTCGTTTGCTAATTTTACTTGAAAGAATAATTCATTTTAATCAATACTAAATTATTTTAACTTTTTTATATGAGAAATCTTACATCTAACTCTCTCGAAAGGCCCCCGTAATTGAATGAGTTGTTATATAGTTAGAATTTTTTATACAGAAATGCTAACAAAAATAATTATGATCTATAAAAAAAATTTGGTATAGGAAGTTAAAGAAAAAAAAAAGGCATCTCCGAAGACGTATAGCTAAGAGTTTCAAGAGGACTTAATCCGGCTCTATTCAGGACAGAGTCAGTTTACCTGTTTTAAACAATTGATTTTTCAAGAATTTCTGCCTTCTTTTAAATTACTTTGACTAATTCATAATTATCAAAGGCATACCAGTAAACCTGTACTATTATTAGAGATATTATTTATATAATTTACAAACAAATAAATTTATAAAAAATTCAAATTCTATTGATTATAAAAGATTATGATATTGGTAATACTTTACAATATCGATCTTTCACATGAATTTGACGTTTTTGCTGAATTTATCCGGAATGGTCCCTGGCGATATGTCGCTGACATATGGTTAATACACAAGTACCAGAAAATCTGGTGTGTTTTCGAATCCTTTTTTTCCGACCGACTATAAATAAATTTGACATAGAGCTAAATTTGTAGTTACAAAATCGCAGAGCAAATTTCATTAATTTAAGTCATTGAATGTTTAAGTTATGGAACTTATATGCATAAGAAAGTACAGAACGACGATCAAGCTTTTGATGCATTTCGTTTCAAATTTCATATGAATCTACATTATAGTTGTTAGATCTGTATACCAAATTTTATGCATCCAGCTCTTTATATGTGTGTAGTTATCTCATTCACTTATCAGACAGCCGAACAAACAAGTGGTTCTTGTTAAGTCAGTGTACTTAGCTCCAATTTTTTTTAAGCTGTCGAGTTCAGATAGACAGAGAGGCATAATTAA
The DNA here is from genome assembly GCA_026543865.1 of Argiope aurantia. Lineage (NCBI taxonomy): Eukaryota > Metazoa > Arthropoda > Arachnida > Araneae > Araneidae > Argiope > Argiope aurantia. Next base: position 237,598 of record JAPMOR010123119.1, read on the forward strand.
AAAAAGTCTATTTTTCGGATTCAGGGAAGTTTGAAGCGTTGCGATTCGTCAAAACCTCGAATTCGAATCTTTCGACGATTGCAAAATTTTATTTTCATATTCCTTGTATATGAGAAAGTAAATGCAATTAGTAAAAACGAAAAAAAAAACAACCTATAAATTATTTTTTATACTTTAGTTCACCTAAAGGTTTTGGAAAGAAAAAGGAATGTCGGCGATAAAAATAGTTTAAAGTACAATATGGTTGTGTTCATTAACTTTTTGGCCTTATTAGTATAATTTAATTAAAGCAATTTGAAATCATTAATTTTTTTCAATTTTAATAGAAAAAAGGCAATGTTTTTTGCCATTAACTATGTATGCTATTGCAGAAGTACGCCAAGACCCTTAAATTAGTAATTGAAAATCGTATGCCTTAATATGTGTAGTGTTGAACAGAATTCCTATCAACTGATACTGATTCTCTGTTTATCGCTATCTGTTTTGTATTCGAAAAAAAAAGGGTGTTGACAAAAGGGATAATGTATACGCTTGAAAATTTCACTAAGATATCGAAATACGGATTAGTATTCATTAATATAATTCTTTTTTATTTATCTCATTAATTTATAGGAATTAAATAAAAATAATGAGATTTACCGGAAGTATTAGAAGAAAGATGCACCAAATATTTGGACTCAAACCAGTGGGTTAGATCTTCCAGTAACTTTCTTGCATACTCTACAATAATAGATCTTATCGTACTCCTCCCACATAAAATTGTGGACCTTCGGCAAGGCTATGAATACATTACACGCCATTGGCAAAGTAAAGTTACGAAATATTGATCGTTAGCGTGAGTCTAGCTTTTATATTGAATCTATTGTACGAATATGCATTTTGGGTCACATATTTTCAGACCAATTGAAACTAAGATTTGACGCGGAACTCTAATTGTAATCATAAGATGACATAATGAATTTAATTGATTTAAGTCACTTCGTTTATAAATTATTAAGTTTGCATGCAAGTGAAAGTAGAGACCAACAGACAGCCAACCCTTCGGCAGATTTAGTTCAAAATTTGATGAGACTTTACATTTTAAATGCTAAATATGTGAATCATTTTTCGTCTACATTTTTTTTAATTTTGCAGTTATCGACTTAACTTGTATTCGAAAAATAAGACAGGCAAATTTCCTCTGAATGGATTTTTTACAAATTTTATGCTCCATATACATATACCAATTTCCGTTCATTTCCTTTGTCTAGCTCAAAACGTTTTTGAATTGTGGTGTTCACAGAGAGAAAATAAAACTGTGAGGAAATAAAAACAATAACAAAAATGTGTTTTCGAATTCAAAGACATCTGAAAAGTGGAAATTCGTCAAAATATTAAATTCTTATTTTCTTTAAAGGTTATGATAATTTTCCTGTATACGATAAAATAATAAAGGATGGTGAGTACAGAAATAATGTATTGGATTGAAAGTTGTTATAAAATATCGAATTAATGATATTGATTAATAGAGCTTATTTATTTTACTTATTAATTTACAGAGATTAAATAAATTTAAAAAATCTTATCTAGAAATATTAGAAGAAAGATGTAGCAAATATTTTGTCAACAATAAATAGATTAAATATTTTTTAATTTAGCCAGATGTCAAAAATCTTCATTTTATTCAATGGCCATGAAAAGGACTTTTCATTATTTTGTATTTAAGCAGAATTTATATTAACTCTTATAATACTTTCATTTAAGCATATGAATTTTCATTAAATTGATAGTTATTAAAGTTCATTGAAATTGTTCATGATAGAAAGAAACCAGAAATATGGAAGTCAACAAGGTTTATCTACAATTATTATGCTTGAAACAACTTCAATTTTGTTAAATAATATGGCACCCACTGAACCGGAATAATACCATCGAAAAATTCTAAATTAAATTCTTTTTATTCATTATCTAAGCCGCGACTGAATATTGGAAATAATTTGAAAACACCTTTAACATTTAGTGTATATAAAAAAAGGAAAGAACTTCATCTGCCGCTTTTCCGAAACTGATACACATGGATAGAAGTACTTGCAATATATAAATTACTAGCCGCCTTTGGCGACCAGCCGGTTCAGCATATTATTATTAAATATTTTAAGTAACTGGTCTCTTAATAGATTCTCAAACAAAACATTTTTAATCTTCAAATTTTGATAGTCATATCAAACCTATACTGTTGTTTAGATCGTTTCATTCAATTTACTATATATATTTTGCTAATTTGTTGTCATTTCCGGTAAAACTTCAACTTTAATTTAAAGTGGAAATGATGAAATTGCAATTAATATAAAGATATTTTTTAATAAAACCAAGCGTTTTATTTAATTTATCATCATCATTGTGATTTATTTATTATTATTATTATTGAATATGAGTATTGCAAACAGAATCGCTCGGTATATAAGTCTTATGTGAACTACAAAATATTTTTCGTAATTTATGTAATATCTCAAAGAATAATTGAACAAAAATTTCTCAGATTCAGCATAAAATTCAGTTTTTAGTTTTGCTTTCAAGAGGATTGAAATGAAATCAATAATAATATTTTGTTCCGGCCGATAAATATATTTCAAAAATTATGAAGTCTAAATTTAATGCAGTAAGGTCTCATATTCTGAGAAATATTCTGGACACACCAAATTTTAAATAAATGAATGAATGTTTCTATTTTCCACGATCAACTAAGACTTATTTATGAAGTTTTGAAAGTTGAAAATTTAGAAAAACTCAACATTTTCATAATCTTAGGTCAATTAATCTTGAGAAACGTGCGCGCTGATTGGCGCATTTTCTTTGAAACGATCGATGGAAAATCTAAAATTATCCTTTTTTTATTGAATAGCGATATTCAAATTTTCATAAATCAGTTATTTTAAGTGATTGATTTAGTTGATTGGAAATTAACTTTTTTTATTTAAAATATTAGTGTTTCAAGAACATTTTGTCAATCGTGATTTTCACAGCAGAAGCTTTGTATAAAATCAAAAATTCGTTATTTATTAGAGCATTTATTGAATCAAGTTACATAAAATATAATCATTTTCCATTTAGACCATTTTAGCAGATCTGTGTCTTACTAAAGGTTTACGAATTAGCTGTGTGGCCCTGATTTAAATGGATATCCTGTTCATATTAAACAAACCTTGCCTTAAAATACAACTGATTTATTGGATTAATAATATAGAGAGTGTAAAAGATCATAAAATAATTTTTCTTGAATTTATTTTTTAGAAAAAATAATATTTCATATTTGTTTCATTTCCTACAGACACGTGCCGAAAATTATATTTTTGCAGATTTCATTTCCAAAAAGATTTAATTTATTTTTAATTGGAGTTTTAATCAATGTGATGGCAACACTTTGAAAAAAGTTAATTTTTTCCCATGAATGCGAAACGTACTCGTGCAGCTTAAATTTTATTTTTATTTTGTACGAAAAAAATTGTTGAAAAATATAGTTAAAATATTTATTTAAAAATTCATTAAAAATATAAATTTAATTTTAGGGTTAAAACATTGGTATCATTTAAAAGATTAATTTTTGATCCTTAACTTCATGTAAAAATCTTTTTTGTGCGGTAGTATTTTCGGAAGTTATAGCAGAAACACGCCAAAATTTCGCTTAATTTTTAAATAAATAAAATTCTAATTAAATATTCGAAAAAATAACCGCAAGGTGCACATTCCCGGTCTCCAAGGTATACACGTACCATATTTGGTAGCTGTAGGTTGAATGGTCTGGCCTGTAGAGCGCCAACACACACACACACACATTGAGCTTTATTATAAGTATAGATTACTAGAGTTTGTTTACTTGGAAGAAGAAAGAGAACTTCAACTATTTATTCCTATTTATAGCGCACGTGGTTTATCGATGTTTTATATCAATTTAAAAAAATCCTTTTTAAACTGATTATAATAATTTATACCTAAGATTTATAAATGGACAGATATTATTCTGTTTATTCAAAGTGAATTTTTTACATATAATAGATTGTATATATAATTTTTTCCTTTAAAGTTATTTCTAAATTTTCTTATTTTTTACAGATTAAGTACAGATACAGATTCAGTATTTTTATAAATATATATTTAATACTTCTTTTGATTATATATTTTATTAAGTAATATTAACTAAATATCTTTTTTTTTCAATCCCTTTGTTAGATAATAGAAATATTGAGCATCTTGCAGTTTTTTTTTCTTAAATTGTACATTTTTTAGAAAAAGAATGCCTTAAATATGAATAATTCCGGTTAAGTTATTTAGATGTTTCGCTTCCTCAGAAAAATATAATAATTTCTTTCTTTCACCAAAGGTTAAATTTGAAAATAATATTATTTTTCGTTGACTTCTTTTTTCCAATTATTCATAGTTTCATATATATCCATTTTCAATAATTTTTTCAGAAATGTCAGAACCCGAACCGTTAATTTTCCAAGATGGCATTTTCTATTTGAAATATTGAATGTAGTAATTATTTTATTCCCCCATAAATTGAGAACATATATTTATAGTAATATCGATTAAATTCAGATGAATAAATTATATCGATTTTAATAGTAATTATAAAGATTTACATTTCATCTTAATGTATTATTACAAAAGTTTATAATTATTAAAAAAAAATATGGAAAACGATTTTTTTTATAAATGTTTTCTCCTTTACTGTATGTTGTTAAGAATTTTGTATTTTTTTTAAAGCATTTTCTTCAGAAAACTGAAATTGATTTTGTGATAAAGGATATTCAATATTCATACAAAACTTTGCAATTAATTAATTATGCATGAAATCAAAATTTACTATGTTTTTTCATCATTTGTGTCTAACTTTTATAAAATGAATTACTTAATTTAAATAAGAATTTTGCATTTTCACATTTCAAAAAAGAAAATTCTTATGAAAGTATTGAATTAAAATGTATAGATCGTAAGATACATAAAAAAAACACCTTTATTTTAGCTGAAATATTCCCATTAAATACTTTAAAACAAATTATTTTTTAAAAATTAAATTTGAATTCTGAAATATTTTTTTAAGTTTTCTTTGTAGTCATGAAAGTTTGATCTATTAACTCATTTTGATTCCTAAAAATTAAACCTTCATTCAGAGATTTTTATTTAATTTCATTTAAAATATTTAAAAAAATTCTTCACGTCTATAATTTTACAGTACCAGAACACCACCAGAAATATAATTTTAAATTTTCAACATATATTTAATTTTTTCTTTAAAACTAAAAATAAAATGACAGCCCTTCATTTAAAATGCGTAGTTAAAAACGTAATGAGCAAAATTCATAATATATAACACATGAAACAAAGTAAGTCATTAATATAAAAATATTAAAGGATCAGACAAGATCAATATTTCAATAGAGCTCATAATACTTAAAAAAAATCTTATCGAGAACATGTAAACAATGCATTCCTAAGCCTATTCTACTGGCATTCCACTTACCTTGTGCATAAACAACATTTATAAAGCCGAATATTATCCATAAGTAATGCTTTCGACCGTCACACATGATCTACAGTAAAATGATTCTAAAATCTATTATGAATACAAAAGAAACGCGAGAGAATCCCATTTCGAGTTCCGCAGACATCTAGACTTCGATTTTGTAACTTTTTCAACCGGCTGCCATGGCTTTCGGATCAATAACGACAAAAGATGCCATGACTCTTCTCATCCAAAGCGCCTTTACAGCAGTTTTTCCCACAGGACAAGACGATCTGAGGTTGTTTTCTTGCCAAACACCTCAGATTAAAGAAGAGATTCCATCGGACATTTAGGACTCGTGCTCATTTATTTATTTTATGAGGATGTTGATGTACGACTGTTGTTCCTGTGAGGAAAAGTTCAAGTTCCTTGTTTAGCCACTGGGGGTCGCTGGGAACATATGATAGCTGGACGCTGTCTGCGAAGTCCAGACTGAAGGAGAATCCTGGGAATGACGAGAATCTGGTGAAGAAAGAGAGAAGGACACGCAGCAGAGAAGAAAAAAGGAAAGGAAGAAAATGTTTGAGAAAATTTCTTGAAGAATATATTTAAATAAAGTTGGAGCTCTTTTTCTAAGCTTAATGGTTATTATTATTTTATTTTTCACATCAAAAAAAAAATTCTTCTGTTTATAGTAAAACTGAATTTATTCTGTAAATAAGTCGTTGGTTGAAAACCTTATGTAAAAATGTGATACAATTCTATCATGAAAATATAATCGAAATATCCAACCTGACTATACTGAT
>JAPMOR010123119.1:258276-357535 GCA_026543865.1 Argiope aurantia
AATTTTTTTCCAACAATATTTACCTTAAACAATTATAAATCCACTTCTAGAGCATTCAACATCAAATCCATAGTCCATCACATTCTGTTAATATAAAGAGAATTAATTATAAATTTCATTAAGATATCTTGATAATGTTTTGTAGTATGACGATACTCGTACAGTAGAATTATGAGGAAAAAAAATCGTCCTTCAGAAAATGCATTTGAAGTTTTTAAATGCTTTAAAATAAGTATCGTCCACATGTCAACAATTTGCTATAACTTGGCTTCTAAGTGACATAGAAACAAAATAAACTTATCACTGGAAGCAGAATCGTGCCTACAAGAACTGCAAAAAAATAAAAACATGAATTTTCGTCCAAATTGATGTTTTTAACCTAGTGGATAACTTAAGTTTATTTTATAACATCGTTACACTGTTAATAACAGTTTAGAGACTTTTGGTGACTACTTTGTTAACCCAAAATATTAGCATTCATGGATGTTAAATTATTAATTTAAAATGAAATTTTTAAAGATTTTATCTTTTTATTTGAAAAGATTAAAAAATATGAATTTCATCATAACAATAAAAACATTGTTATCGATTGTGCAACAAATAAAACTTTAAATATTTATAAAAATTACAGAAAGTGAAAAATATATACAGAAAAAAATCAGTATCACTTAAAAAGTAATTTTTTGTATCCTTAAGATAGGGTAAATATCACTTTTGTAAGATAATATTACGTGAAGATAAAACTGATAAAACCAAAAAGTTGATTGTTTTTTAATTTATTTATACTTTAACAACTCTATTTATACTTTTTTACTTTATTTTTTATTAACGTCTGTGTTTTTGAAAGTTGACAGTGATCTTTCTTTTATTTTGGAAAGCATATATGCCAGATTTCATTAATACCATATAAAAACTGTAGATTTATATAAAAGACTTACAAAGAAAAATTTTCTCTGCATACAAATAGTAGATGTGTGTGTGTATTTTCTCTTAAAGAAAACGAAAGAAAGATCGCATCGTATTATATCTTAGACCAATTATTACTATTTGTTTTTAAAAAGTCAGGTTTCTCGGTTAGAAAATTAAGTTTTTATTTAATTAAATTTCCTTTCTCATTCCTTAAGTTTTCATTCCTCATAAGTTCCAATCAAAGTAGAATTTCCAATCAATCTGAATGTAAAACATTCAGTAGAGCTTGTATTTATTTAAAAGTAATTTATATAGTGCAGACTACAGGTAATTGAAAGAAATACTTTATAATCCAGAGTAAAAAATCAAAGAAAATTTTTTCCAAATATTGTATTTACTGAACAGCTTAAAATAGTAGTTTAGATAAAAACATACATATTTTTAAAGAACTTAAATGAAATGGACAAAAACTTTATTAAAGATAAAAAATGATAAATTAAATGTTTGAAATAAATTACAGAATCTTATTCACATTCTATCGATATCAGCGAATGAAATTTGATTCAAGAATAACACCTCATTCACAAGGAAACATCAGTCAAAGATGGGGTGACTGATTTCATTTATGTGTATTAACATCATTTATTTGAAGAGTTGGCGGAGCAAAATGCACAAGGCTATCGAGCAGTTTCCCTATGGAAATAAATACCTTTTTTTTTTATATATCTCAACAACATAATACAGTAAAATGTTGATCAATTATTATTTCGATAATAATTCTAATAAAAATAATTGAATTTAGATATTTATTGAGAAACGTATAACTCGATGCCAAAATAAATATGATGAATTTAAATGATAAAAATGATCTATTCAAAATTTCCGTGATGCATCTAGAATTAGTACGCGCTGATTTCATCCACTTAACAAAACATTTTTTTTTTCGCAAGTTTCAATTTTTTTAACACTTAGCAGTGGATGATCAGAATAGCTATTTAGGCTCTTTTCAGTTTATTTCCATAAATAGTAATCCTGGATTTTCCAAGCTGGCATTTGAATATCACTAACCTTTTTGATATTTATAGCCGGTAAGACAAAAAAGAGAGGGAGAGAGAGAGAGAGAACTAAATCTCTCTGAAAAGAAAAAGAAAATATTTGAAAAGCGAATCATACTATGCAGGAAAGAATGTCACCTTTGATATGAATGCCACTAGAGTAAGAACATTGATTTTTCATAATAGTGAATTATTAAAATTTGCTGAAGATACTCTGTGCACTTTTATATTCCATGGTTCATCTATAAGATGTACAGGTGCTGTTCAACTTTTTAACTGCAGAAAAGGAGAGTTCACAGCTAATTACCTACTTGATTGCAAATGATGTATAAATTTGCCGAACACATAATCCAGTGCAAAAAGGTTCTATATCTTCATATAATGCCTGTATGCAAGATATAACATCTTATATAAATATGGAACTGCTGGATAGATATAAATATGAGAGACTACAGAACCCTAAGTAGCTGTATTTGCGAAATAACTAAATTTAGAAATCTTGTTTAACATTTCTCACAGTTAAGGAACAAATGATGTATCATTTGCGTTCTTTTCTTTCAAGAAATATTCTCAGAATATTACATTTTGTGGATAATATAGGATTCTTATAATCACCTAGTAGTAATCTTTGATGATTGCAAAGGTCTTGTTAAGACAGCAGATCACAAATGTATGAACAAATTTATCAAACGACTGTTAACTAAATGCATTTATAAAGAGCAATTATAGCATTAAATTATAAAAATATCTAAAATAATATGAAGCATGCTATTTTCTATAAATGCATCTCTAATTTCTACTGGCCGTAAATGTTTCCTTATTCTGTGTATAAGCAATGTAAACTGATTATTATTGAATCACACTTATCAAAGATGCCAAAATAAAATGTATAACGCAGATTGCAAATTCTTTTAATTTTCGTCTGATTAGCCTGGACATCAGCGTGTACATCGTCCAGAAAAATGTATTTTACTCTCGAGATATACCTTCTTGTCTACATGATATGCTTAATTTACTTAGTTTGTGCTGTGGACGGGGTGTTTATTGTGTTCTTTTATTTTATAAGGCTGTCAACTGACAGGTTATCGTCGACTGTATTGATATACTGAGGTCTGCAGATTTCACTATGCCTTTAAGGAACCAGAGTATTTTTTCAAATGTATAGGCTAGATTTAATTTTATTAACAGTTCTATGTCGTATAAATTTTATAACACTTTCAACGGGTTCTCTTATAAACTTAACATTCATTATATGACTCCTTAAGTTTTTAAAGCAAGTTGTTTTCAACTTTTAGCTACATGACCTTACTTCTTTTTTATTGACTTAACTGCATTATCTTTTCTTTTTTGCTTGAATACACATTATTTTTGCTGTTGGGATATTTATGCGGGTATTGGTTGCGTTTTTCTCTGTGAACCCTTGTTTTTTTTAATAAGTCTTTTAATTTTATATTCTATTTCAAAATGAAGATGGATGATTTTAATGTGACAGGTCCTTTGGGACCTTAGTGTATTTTAGGTGTTTTTGTAGTTGTGTGTTTTCGTTTAATCATTTTCATATTTGTATTTTTTTTACTTAATATTGTTTTGAACTTTGTATTTTGTATTATGTACTATTAGTTTATAAAATATTTTATTTTGTGGCTTGTATTCTTTATGTGTTTTGAGCACTCACCCTCATGCACTCCGTAAATGGAGTCATCCTGTAGTGCTTGCTTTAAGTAAATAAATATTGCAGTTGGTGGCGATAATTTTAACTTTTTTCATCATATATCAAAATTTCATAATCTGAATAGTGTGAATTTCAAGGAAATAATAGATATTATTAAAAATAAGGCAAAAAAAATTTTTTAAAAATTATCAAAATTTAGGAAAACTTTTCCTAATCATACAATCGATATCATTAAAGAGACATTTTTTTAAACTTTAAAATAGTATAAAATTTATTTTTTTTGCGATACTATTTTCGGAAGTTATCTCAGAAAAACACCAAAATGAAACTTAATTTTTAATTAATTAAAATTCTAATTCAAAAAAAAATTGTTCCCAGGTACACATTCCTACTCTCCAGTGTATATATGTACCGAATTCGGTAGCTCTAGGCCAAATGGTCTAGCCTATAGAGCGCCAAAAGACAAACGCTCACACACGCATATTTATCATTATTAGTATAGATAAATTGTTAAGCTCAACAAAGAGTTTTTTATAGGATTCTATAAAAATTATCTCTAGGAAGTTCTGAAATCTGTCAGAGTTCGAATTTATAAGAATAGCTGCAAAGAATTGTTAAATTTAGTTATCATTCAGTTCAATAGATTTTCATAGTCAGAAATTGGTAGTTTTTTACTAAAGGTTTCCCGAAAAATCAATTTGAAATTTCTTTTAATGAATTGAATATAAAACTCCAAACAGCATACAAGATAACATCTAATATAAAACAATATAGAATAACGGCAATTTATTCGAGTGTTTAAAGAAAACAATTAATGCATTTTTTAATACAATGCAATGACAAAATACGCCAAATTTAATAAGACTACCTACTTAAGTATTAACAGTTGATAAGAGCATTTGTTTAATATAAATTACAATTACTGATAAATATGTTCGGTTCGAAGTCAAAGTACTATGAAATAATGCACTTTTATTGGATTTAATCTGTGGATTTGTATATTTCACTTATTTTCTATAGAAAACAGGAATAGTCAATTTTGGAATACATTGATATTTTATTCTGACATCCATCAAACAGCACTATTTTAAATTCAAAATCATCGTTTCCATTATAAATATATACAGGTTTTTTTTTTAGATTTATTAAGAATTAATTTGAATGGCATCGTTCGAATTGAATAATTTATTTGGCTTAGAATAATTTTAAATTGAATAGAAAATCTTTGTTCTTTATCAAACGTAGATTTGAACATACACCTTTCTTTCACACTCTGTTAGTTTTATACTTTTATTCGATAGGGGCATACATAGATTATTGATATGCTAATAAGATGAGTATTCTGAAAAATGGATTCACTTGCTAAACCTTGATTTACGTGATAAAACTGACCATAACATAATGAAATAACACAGACCAAATATTGCAGTACTCATAGTGAAAATTATGATTTGAGTCGGCAGCTGATTGTCTTATTTCCTGCACTAACCGAAATTTCTTTATCTTATAATATGTTATGAAAAAAATTATAGATCTGATAAAAACCATGAATATTCTTATAATTGGATTGGTACAAAATCGCAAACATTGCTTTTGCTATCACAAAAATACAATATAACATCATGAAATAACATCGTTAAAAAGCGTCCATTTTATTATAAAATCCATTATTAAACGTAAAACTAGTGCCTGCATCGCTTTCTCTTCTGCATCTTCTAATATTTTTATTTTTAGTGTTATTACACTAAACTATGGATCTGCTAATAATCATAAACCTTCTGTAAAATAGAGAAGCGCTGAATCACCAAATTTTTGGTATCAAAACCACAAAACAACATATGATGTAACATTGAAAAACTGTGCCCGAGTATTACAGCTTCCTAATTAAGGTTTTTTCGTTATACTCGAATAAGTTGTTGAAAGCAACATTTTATTTGAATATTTAAAATTTGGTTATTTAAAAAAAATTATCTCTTCTATATTCACTTTAAATCCTAACGTTTTTCCTAAAAACATACTTTTTTCGTTATAAATGGCTTTTTAAAACTATTTTTGAGTTGTTAATTTCCAAAATATAGATGTGAAAGGCATGAAAGAGGTTAAAGTTTTTCTAATCTTTCGAAATTGTGTCTAAATCCATAAGAAATTATGCACGACATCAAACAAAATTTTTTCCTTGTTCATTTAATGCACAGCGGCACGATCAAAGTCTATTCTCATGCAAATGAGAAATTTGTCTCAACTCTGTTTATGAAAATCATGCCAGTTGTTTTCACTCAAAGCAACCGATGCATACAAAACCGTCTCGCGAGCCACTTATTGACTCGTGTGGGAGAACGCAAGACGTCCCCTCCCGTGTATTTAGAGAAAACGATCAAAATCAGTGATGCATCCACATCACACTTCGATTGACGTAACTTCGTCAGCCACGATCGAAATAAAAGCAAAAAAAATGATGAAAAGAGAAATAAATAATGAAAAGTCAAGAGAAGGTGTCTGTCGTTCTCGGTCATCAGCCTTTCTCTTTTCTGACCGTGACCATCGAGTAAATAGAACGGAAAGTTGGAGGCAGAAAACTGCTGCCCACACGTCAAGATGAAAGATTTTGAGCGCGATAAAACGCAAACGTAAAAAGATTCGCAACATGAAAGAACATTGGATAATGACAGCTTTCGATTCAATTATCCGGCACGAAAACTTTCTTGAGCAGAGGCGGTGCAATAGATTTTCGTAGGTCTGCTGAACTTGTTACGGATTTATTTTGGGCTTCATGTGCAATTTTGAGAGTTCTTGCCATAATTGTCAGTATTATTCTCTAGAACAATCAAATGTTGGAAATGTGTCAATTTACGAAAATACATTTTAAATCATCTTCCCTAAACACCTTATTTCAGATGTTTGGTCACTACTAGCCATTACTGTTTGTTTATGTTCTTTTTTCTTTTATGCAAAGAAAAAAGTATCGTGATCAAAAAAAAATCAGAACTCGATATTTTGATGAATTTCCCTGAATCGAAAAAATAGATTTTATTATTAAGTCTACTTCTCTGAGAATAATTTAAAAACACTTTAAATCAGATGGATAGAATTTTTTATATGACCTTTACTCTTAATTTTTAGATTTCTATCAAATTTTGAACGAAATTCATTCGAAGGAAGTTTATCTGAGTTTTGCATCATTCTATCTCTTTGCGTTTTATAATTATAGTATTCACTATTAATCGGACAGACGGATTATTCCTCCGAATAGATTTCTTACAAAAGTTTACGGAAATCGACAAATTTAGAACTAAGACTACTTAATAAATCCCATTCATCTAGCTCAAAACGTTTTTGAGTTATCATGTCCATAAACAAGCAGATAGAATTCCAAAAATCTGTTTTTCAGATCAGAGAGACTTGAAATGTGAAAAAAAAAAAAAAACCGTGGACGTCTAAATTTCTTGACAATTACAATGCTCTCTCTTTTTGTACGAGAAAGTTAAAAACATAAATTATTTTGGAATTTTAATGGATGAAAAACTTACATTATTCACCTACATATTACATACATTCAATAAGACATTATAATGAAATCATTAATAAAACTAGAATATAAACAAAAAAAATTTAAAATATTGGTAATATAATGCCATAGATGTTTGCTGTATGGAACCATTGTTTAAGAAATGGCTATTGCAAAAACTCAACCCGACGGTTTTACCCTATACAATGAATCTCTAAATATTTTTATTGAAAATGTTCTTAATATCCTGTAACACCGCTCCTAATAGTGGTGAATATGCTATATTCGAATTCAAACACTTGGTAAAGCACTCTCCCAACGCCTTTGAAAAACTGAACCTCACTGAATCAATAAACTTTTATATATCCGAGGATTCACCAAAAATGAATATTAATGAATTTCATGGAATTCTTGATAAGAATGTTAATAAAGCATGCAAATGGATGGATCTAGAATCGATATTCGGATCCGAAGCCATTATCGTTATTTTGAAGCAAGAAAACTAGATTCATCGAGTACTTCTTCAAAAACAATACATCCGAAGGATTTTTATTTTAAACTAAATGCTCACAATTCAGAATTGGCTACAATAGATTTTGCTAGGATGCATCCAAGTGGATAATACAAATCACTGCGTTTGACTGCATTCATTTTAATTTAGTGAAGCCTGAAGAAGGAAATAAATATACTTGGTTTAAAAACCTAATTAAACGCCAGGTGGCAGTCAAGAGAGTAATAAATGATGTGTTTAACATTAATAAAAGAAACTGGAAATCAGACACAATCTAATTAGAAAAATGGGTCTTTCAAACTAATGGTTCTGTTTTTAAGTAAAGAATTTCATTGTCTTGTTTTAGTGCTATAAATTGAACTCTTAAACGTTATTTTATTCTTTATTATTAGTGTCATTTATAAGATAGATGTCTAGTCTCTTTGTATTTTTATGAATTAACCTTCAATACATTTTGCTGCACATTTATTCATTTAACTGTATATTCAAGTATTTTATTGTATTTTTATGTATTTTGTACTTGACACGATGCTAGAATAGTGATTTATGTTTGTTTTTTTAAGTAATTTTCTTGGATCTCTTACTTTTGAGAGCATTTCTGTGTCAGTTATTTATTGATATTCAATTTTGAAGGTACTGGTATTAGATAAGGAGAATTGTGTGTAAGGGGGGGGGGAGTTTTAAGCTCTCTGGAAGAGAATAAAGTAAGATTTGGTTTCTGTTTCGCTTTTATTTTATTTTCCTTGTATTTAGTAAGTTTTTGGATATATTACGTGTGATTCATTTTTTGGTGTGACGTGTATGAATTGATTTTTAAACTAAATCTCAAACCAATACATGATTATTTTTGTAAATCAAATCAAAGCTATTTTGAAAAATTGTTGGGTGTTAGTCCAACACCTAATATTGGACTCCCATGTATACAACTTTTATCATTGATTGAATATTTTTTCAGTCAGAAAAGTTTTTCAGGCTTACTTGGAAGTTCCTTCAGAATGATTCTAAGGTTACTTTTTATTTTTGAGAGACTTAAACTTATTATCTTGTGGGAACATGATGTTGTTTTAATTTGGAGTTTTTGAAGGCTCAAAATACACTTTTGAGACATCAATTTTTCACTTTTAAAGTTGTTAGAAAATGACAGAAACGGTTGTCCCATTTGATGACTTATCGCCAACAAAAAGTTACAGCTTGGTACGAATGTCCACCATGTACCCAATTCTCCTGTCTGGCCAATAAAGGACAATGTCGTAAACACTTATCGCCTGAAGAAGTACAGAGAAGAAAATGAGAATGAACGCGAAACAGCTAGGGTAGGTATTAAAAGATATATAATTTTCAATTTTTCTCAGCTGGCAAAAAAAGTTTTAAAGCTCGAACGATTTTGTGATGAAAAAAAAATCCATCGCTTTTCTACATTTTAGTGATTGCGAAATATAAATCATGTAAAAACATGGTGTGTGTTTTTTGGAGTTATACCACGTGACTTAAAAAAATAATGTTCTCACATGTTAACTTGAGATTTGCGATAGCAGATTTCAATTTTTTTTATATATCTTATTCTGTTTAAAGGAATTTATTTGTATGCATTTCGGTAAAATTTGTACTATGCATGTGCAAATAAGAACGATTTCGTATTGGCCCTTTTCATGCCAAGGTTAGCGTATAATTGTAAAAATAAGTGTTGTAAAAGAGTTTTAGTAAATGAAACGAATCCATTACACTTTTTTTTCTGATGAAGAAAGAAAATTATGTTTTAGCACTGAGGAAAGCAACGTGCAGTTAAATGATATCTGCAGTGACGTTTTTTCAAAATACTATAACATGATACTAGCTCATTCTATATAATAACCATAAAACCTCATTCCATATAAAACCATCTCCATCCATTTTTGACACGTATTCAAACTAATATTTGAAATCTGGAATTAAGTAAAAGTATTAAAATACAAAATTACTTATAAACACTTCAATAACTTAAATGCCTCTTGTATTATAAAAATTAGTTAACAATAAATGTTCCAAATAAGATGTAATCTAATAAGAGAGGAGCACGAAGTCCTAGTGGTCATGTCTCAACCTCTGGATGGATGGCTCCATGTTCGAGACCCTCTCCTAAAGATCTGCCATGTATGAGAGCCTAGTGCACGTTAAATCGGATGCCATGGGTGAAACGTCCTGCTTCTAATATGATGTGGAAATTCTAGAGAGGAGTTAGTTAGGTGGCTATGTTAACGTTCCGTTTTAAGCAACGCTAGGGCTATTTTGGGACGGACCTCGTAATTTTGAACCGCGGTCAGAGGACGAGGACGACACCTGAGCTGGCACCCCCCTCTCCATACCAGCGTGAGGACGTTTGGCCTTGACGGATTTAACGTGCAACAGACCCCCTTACACGACGGTTCTTCGGTGGAATCGGGTCTCGAACCTGAAACCCTACGGCTCACGAGCCGAGACCTTGCCTCCAGGCCACTGCGGCCCAATTCAGGAGAAGAAGATACCAGATTAGGTGTCATTCTCTTCACCTGATTGATATTCAAAATTACGAGATCCGTCCCAAATTAGCACTAGCATTATTTTCAAACAGGATAATAATATAGCTAAATTAAACTAAACTAAATTATCTTATAAGAAAGTTAAGTAACTTCACCAGTTGTTTAGTTTCGCATTAATTTTCGGTGATAATATTCGGCCTTTATTTTCATATAGCATGCACTTGAATATTTTCTTTAACTTGATAAATTATCAATAAATGTGCGAATCTATTTTTTTCCCTCGACATTTTAAGTTGGTTCTTTATTTTTCCACTGAACTTCTATATTTTGTAACATCTCTGACTGAAATGTCATCAGCGTTCTACATTTTCTGATATTCCTGCTTTTTCTTTTATTCGCCATCCATTATAGTACCCGCCAGATTGTCAGAATGAAAACTCGAATCGTTATTTGCACGAACACTTTAAAAGCGATAAGTCCATTTTAAATTTATACAATTCTTAGTTAGGAATAAGCAAAACAATAAACAAGAAATCACGGGCAAAATAAGACATTTTCTAGGTTAAACGAACAATTTTCTGTAGAAGTAAAATCTTTCTCCGCAAAGATGATATGAATCATTACCCTTTTTCACTCCCGTAAAAGTGCTGAAAGGAGACGAAATAATTCTTCACACATTTTTTTGTATACGGACCATTACGTAGGTCCTCAATTTCTTGCATGATACAAAAAAAAACTACTGAAAGATCGAATATACTTCATGGAATATACATTTAAATTCCAAAATCGTTAATCTATATATTATAATATTCCTGCTGTCGATATATCTTTTACTTAACTGATACAAAGTCTGCAACAATGAATAAGTTTTCAACTGATACGAATTTTTTACCGTCTACTGATACAGCTTACTCCGTTTACATTATAATTGGTGGGAGGGGGTTGCATGTATGAAGATTCTCTCGTGTTTAATGGTATTTTTTTTGAAGTATCGTTTCAAAATCATGAGCAAGCAAGTTATCAATGAAACTAGTGTTCAACTTCATAATATAGGGGCGAAAAAAGTGTATACATTTTAGGTGTCATCCCTTTGATCGATTGGTTTTAGAATCTAACATCAATCTACGGTTTTAGGTTCAAGACCATGTGCCAAATTTCTGTCATGGTGTGTTTTTGAGTCATCATGTCCACACGCACACCAACAACCAATTAGACTTCGTGAAGATGCATTTTTCTAAAATTTACTGGTACTTCAATGTTTTAACTTCATATCAATTGTTTAAGGCCTTTTTTGCGCAATCACGTTCAAGATTTTAAAAAACCGTATTACACACATTATTCCATTTTTTTAGGGGGTGGGGGATATTCTAAGAAATCTAAAACGTTAAAATTCAGCAAAATCTTAACGTAGAGCGTTTGACAATTACTATAATTTGCCCTTGTATAACAGAAAGTAAGGAAAATGCTGCTTCTTAAAATTTTTTAACTGAATCTTGGCACTATCATTAGCTCTGCCTGCCACTTCCAAGCTAAAAGTAAATATTATTCTAGACCGGTTCACCTTTAAAAGTGGAATAAATGTCCTATCGGTTAAACTCAGCAATGGATACATCTCAACAGCTTTGGTGTGAAGATTTTACTCTACAATATACTGATACGAACAATTAAGTTTGTGAATTATTGCATTCAGATACGCACGAATAGACAGTCATCCCTCGAGATTTTTTTTAAAAATTGGTACCAATAATCATCTAACAAATTTTATCTATTTAACTCGTTTGTCATGTATTGTTTTTATTTATTTATCTTATACATACAGACGTACCGACCAAAATTTGGTATAAATATGAAATTTTAATATAAACCTTGAAAACCAAATTTCATACTTTCAGTTTGTTGCATTTTTGAATATTCTTATTCATTGACAAACAGATAAAGTAAATGTTGTTGTTTATTATTCAAGAGTGTTTAAAATCGGTATCATATTCGGAGGAGGAATTTTTTAACAACTGAAGTAATTTCTTATTATATATTTGATATACGAGAAAGGAAACAATACATAATTTTACGATAGTGCCTGGTTTAAACACTTTTAATCTTTTTATAAAATGTGTGATACAGATGACTTAAAGAATTTAAAAGCAAGCATAAATAATAATTATGCTTAAATATATGTATAAAATATGTATCTGGAAATTTCAAAAGAAAGGATATATAATAGAGATGCTAAAAATATCCCATTTTTGTCTTTCCAAACTAATAAATAAAAAGTTTATACATAAATCTATAAAAGGTATTGTTTTGGTACTGCAAAATATTTCAGCTTCTTCATATCATAATCAAACTGCTGTTCTAGAAATGCAGACAAGATCCTTTGCACCAATTTCATGGGAAATGAAAGAACTCTTTATAATTAATAATACTGAAGTCACTTAAATATATTCAATCAGGATTTCAGTCTTGAAGAATCTTTTTTAACATACTAATTATTAAAAGTAAAATTTAAAGGCTCACGTGACTAAAATAAGCAACTTTGACTCTTCTTTAAAATGTGGCGTAAATATATTTTTTTATCGCACATTTTAATTTCTTCCACTGAATTCGTTATCCCTTTGGCGACTAGTTGGTTAGAATATCAATAAAAATTTAAACAACAAATGCAGTTTGTGTTTCAAGTATGTGTAAATAAATTCGCACAACAGAGACAAAACCCAAAAATTTTATTCGCATTCAAGATATTTGATTTTTTTCTCTACTAATTTCCTTGTTATTATTCATTTTTTAAAATTTTTAGCAATTAACTAGTAGCTTCCTGCGACTAGCTGTTAACCTACAATATTAGTAGAATTAAATTAGTCGTGCCTACTACAATAATTTGATGCACTACATTTTATCACACCAAATGAAAGTACTGTTATAATTATGCAATAAACATAATATACTCTGATTAGTTAGCTGTGCTTGCAAAGTGTCGAAATAAATTAGGGAAATTGGTTGAATTGTTTAGATTGGGGATGTAACAATATATATATAAACGCAATATCTCTAGAAGATTGAGAACGAGGGGTAGCATGCAACCATCAATTCAATAACAATTAGCGAAATCTCATCTGTAGTTGAGCATGTTTGTTTGTTTTTGCATGTTTGTTTTTCCAATTATTTTAAATCAGCTGGCTTTAGCGACTAGTTGGTTCATCGAAATTAATGCTACCTGAAATTTTCAATAAAATACTTCCTAAATTTCCTTAAAAACAATCCTCGTCAAAATATTTTTAAGTTTCAAATTTTGATAGCAAGTAATTCATACTATTTTAGAAGTCTTACATCGTTTTATTCATTGAACTATATACACTCGTGTGAAAAACTTATGCAACAATGCAAATTTCAAGCAGATAGCCATGAAATTGCAGAAAAGGAGTTCTTGCGATCAGTACAATGAACACGTAATTCAAGAGAAAGGTCATGCGTATGCAAATATCAGGAACAAAACGTCACAGGCGACGTGAGCGTACTCAAAACACGTGCGGAAGGCGCGCGCAGCTCAACACTACAATAAAAGGAAGGACGGAGACGCAATTAAAGACATTCGCTGCAAGTGCACGTGAGTTAATTCGTGAAATATGGTTAGCAGAAATCACCTGGACGATTTCACACGTGGAAGAATGATCGGAAAGCTGGAGGAGGGGCATAGTGTGACCAGTGTAGCTGAAGAGATCGGAATCAACAAAAGTGTCGTTTCGCGCGCTTGGAAAGCCTTCCAAACCCCAGGTACAGCTGTGAGAAAGGTTGGTGGTGGCCGCCCCAGGAAAACAACTGCAGTGGGTGACCGACATATCGTCCTGCAGGCGAAAAGAACCCGAAACCAGTCAGCAAGCGCCATTGCTCAGCAACTGTATGCAGCAACGGGGCGACAAGTGTCGCGTTTTACTGTGTCCAGACGCCTTCACAAAGGTGGCCTATTCGCCCGCCGTCCTGAACGCTGCATCCCTTTGACAGTTTCCCACCGGCGGCACCGTTTAGAGTGGTGCAGGGAGCACAAAAACTGGACATCTCATCAATGGAGTCGTGTCCTCTTTACAGATGAGAATCGTTTTAGTGCCACAAGCGATTCCCAACGCCAGTTGATTTGGAGAGAGGTCGGGACACGGTTTCATCCCAGTAACATCACGGAAAGAGACCGTTTCGGTGGTCCTGGAGTTGTCGTCTGGGGAGGCATTATGATGAACGGGCGGACTGAGCTCCACGTTTTCGACAGAGGTTCTGTAACTGGAGATCGCTATTGTCAGGAGGTGATCCTTCCCCATGTGCGTCTGTTCCGAGGTGCCATTGGATCAGACTTCGTTTTTATGGATGACAATGCACGGCCACACAGGACTCATGCTGTTGAGGAGCTCCTGGAAAGAGAAGATATCACTCGAATGGATAATCCGGCGTGCTCCCCTGATTTAAATCCGATAGAACATGTGTGGGATGCTTTGGGGAGACGCCTTGTGGCACGATTACATCCTCCTGGGAACACCCGACAACTTAAACAGATGGTGATTGAGGAATGGGCGCTCTTACCTCAAGAACTGTTGGACAATCTGGTGCTGAGTATGGGGAGACGGTGCGAGGCAACCATTGCAGTAAGGGGAGGACATTTCCCATACTAAGGAACATCTGCTTGCTGTTCTTCCTCTTGGACAGACAATCATGTGTAACGATACTATGAGTTCAATAAAGCCTTTTTTTGTTTGATTCCATACTGTATGCATTTCTGCGCAACTATGTTTGCGTCATTCTTTCAGAACAAAATGCTTTATCTCATTTCTGAATTTCATGTCTCTCAGATGATTTCTCGTGAAATTATGGCAAAACTCCCACCCACCACGGGTACTTCATATGAAGAGGAGAAGCTTCCGGCATGGTGGTTGGTTCTCACCACCCGAATGAGTACAAAGATAATGGGGGTCGGCTGCTTCCTTCCGATGACAGGCCGTGCTTCTTACAAGAAGGACTGTACCATTGCCGGTGATGGACCTTAGGATTCAGCTTTTATTCTCACCAATACTGTTGTGGCGATCGGGTCATTCAAGTTTAATCAGAATACCTTTAATTAGGAGGGGTATAGTAGCCTTGAGTGGTTATAATTTATGTAATGTCTTAAAGCATTATCAATAAAAATTTCTCTGGTTCATTATAACATTCAGTTTTTAGTTTTATTTTTACTCATAAAATTTTATTTTTACTCATAAATATGATTAAAAATTAGTTTTATTTTTAATCATAAAATTCAGTTTTTAGTTTTATTTTTACTCATAAAATCCATTTTTTAATTTTACTTTTATTCATAAAATCCAGTTTTTAGTTTTACTTTTAAAAAGATTTAAATGGCGCAAATAATAAAAATTTATTTTGTTTCTGACAACAAATTCCTGAAAAAACATTATGAAAGCGAAATTTTATACAGTTCTTTGGCCCTAAAGAATCATATTCAGTGAAAAATTCTTGATTCTCCAACTTTTAAATAAAATAAAATAAGAAAAAAAAAATAAGAAGGAACTCATTACTGGTGTATTTTCTTTGAAACTGTTAATGGAGTGGTCTAAAATCGCTCGTTTTTGTAAGCTAGTAATATTTAAATTTTCAGAGTTCACTCAGTTTTGCAATAAAGTAGACTCTACTTTTCATTTAATATATTATTAGCATCAAGAATAATTTACTAAATATGACTCATAGGACTGAGAATATGTATAAAAATAGAAAGACCGTGATTTATTAGAACATTTATTGACTCAACTATATAAAATAGTATTCTTTATTTCATTTTTTATTAAATGTATCTGCCTAATACTAACTGTTCAAAAATTAAGTTTTTCAAGCGTATGTTCGAAATTACACTTTTCTAGGTTTAGTTTATAGCGAGAGTTAACTTTGTTTTCTTTTTTTTAATTTGAACTTTTATCAACGTAATGGAATTTTAATATAAATATTTTTAGTAATTTTTCTCGTGCATGTCCAGCGCTCACCAGTAGATTTGATTCCGTAATCATTTTATATGAAATATACTGTTGGAAAATACGTTTAAAACATTTTTTGAAAATTAAGTAAATAGTTGAGAAAAAATGATAGAAAATATATATTTTTTTAAATTTTAAAATCATTTTAAAATTAATTTTGTGTTGTAATATCTTCTGAAATTATCGCAAAAAAACGACAAAATATTGCTTAATTTTTAATTAATTAAAGTTTTAAAAAGATCAATCCGCATCCTCACCTTTCTAAATATATATGCGACAAGTTTGTTGGTCTAGGGCAAACAGTTTGGCCTTCAAAATACTAGCATACACATTATCATTTTAAATATATAAATTTTATAGATCTAGAGATCCAAATATAGAGAAATATATAGATTTAATTAAAAATGAGTTAAATTTAAAGTAAGTGAAAAATTATAATTATAATGAAATTTATTTAAATGTCATTACCTAATAAATAGTTAATTATTATTGATTGCTTATTAATTATAATTAAAATAGTCATGTTTTAAAAGTCTGTTGCCTCCTGTTGTAAAAGAAAAAACTAAACGGTATTTATAAATGATAGCAATTATTACAAACTATGAGACATTTAACTGGCAAAATTTTTTTTCTTTGAGTTCATCGAAACTTTTTTGACAGGAACTATGTTTTAATTTGAGAGTGTGAAACAAAAGAATAAATATAGGTTACAACATCCATATAAGAATGGTTCATTGAGGAAAAAAATGGTTCCGACAAAGTTACTTCCTTTCTCTTGGAGAAATTTGGAAAAGGAAAGGTATTAGAAAGTATGGAAAGCAGTAGGTCGAAAGAACGGACTATCTGACCTCATGTCCTACATCCCATCCAACCCAAACAGGTAGGTGGGGAGGATGCCATATATATTTCAGTGGAGAGCACTCAATCAGAACATTCTGTCTTCTTCCATCAATCCGCCTCTCTCCTTTCTCCTGCGTCTCCTTGGAAATTTTCCATTACAGATCAACAATTGTGTAAGTATAGCAATTTTTTCCCTTTTCTATCTTTTTGTTTGTGCATTTTTGTTTTTCTTAATGAAATTCATTTATCATTGATCTGAAATTTATCAGATTGCTCAACATTCGAATAAATATCAGAAATTAATGAGCTATTGATGGATATTTTACTTTAAGTTTGATTGAAACTGAATTTTTTGAAACATTTTTTAATTAACTGAAGAAGTTTTGAAAAATCCTACCTAACATACTTGCTGCATATTGGTTTAGAAAATAGATTTAAAGTCCAGCATAAGGAAATATCTTAGCATTTCTTGCAAGAGGAGACGATAATCCAGAATTCAGCTCATTTGTTAGCATGCTAAATTGAAAGATAAAAAAAAAATTTAAAAATATAATTATTATATATACAGGGTATCCACTTTAAACCCAGTAGTTAATTTTTAAATTTTAGATATAGACTTAAGGTTATAATTTGAAAAATATGTTTTAAAAGACCTAAAGAATTATATTTTTTGTTCCAATAAAAAAATAGAGTGCTGAACAATTATGAAATCCGATCTCAATCGTATTAATAGTACCCAATAAAACTTTCTTGGTACACTGACATTTTAAGCAAAATCAACTCCGTTCTTCTAAGATTGCAATTGCTTTAAACTTTATTACTTGAGATCAATCAACGACTACCTCAAGGAAATGGAATTCGTTGATTACATGATCTTTCTCGAGGAAGCCGTAGAAATAGTTTCAAAAGACATAATGTGGCTAGTTTTGGTCCCAGAAGATTGGAACTTTTTTTATTTAAAATAATAAATAGTGAAACACGAATGAATTTCTAACTAAATATGACTAATAGTGTATATGGTCTGTATTAAATTTTAGATATTGGAATTTTTGTAGCAAAACATTCATTGATTAAAACAACACAAAATATAATTATTTATATCATTTAAAACATTTTTTCCAATTAAAACTATATGCTTATCTCTAACAAGCTAATGAAATATATGACATTGTATTGAATTTATTAGTATATTTCAAGTAAAAATCTAATGTACTGATTTTTGTGAATTCAAATAATTTGGTATGCAACTTGTATTTTTAATAAGAAAAGGAAACCAAAGCACTAGGCTGCTTCACCTTTTCATCACTTTAAATTGACAATAAACTCATTCTAAAATTATTCAGTATAGTTGATTGCATACTGACGGTTCCTAAGGAATACCAAATGTATCGGCGAATTAAATCAGAAGTATTTTAAGTATTTGCTTTTGAATTGTAAAGTGAAAATAATAAATATTTGACGAATAATTTTCTCGTTGAAGATAAAATATAAAACCCTCTTAGTAACGTTCTTAGATTTTGAGTTATAAATTTATATTGTCTATCATAACAGAAAGAAATCTTTTAATCAAAAAGTGAACACTTAGTTTTACCAAAAAAATAACTCTCATTTTGAAGATATACATTTTAAATTGTAATTCAAGCTTTAAATTTTATTAATAATCTGTTACTAGATCTAAAATTTATTGAAAAAAAAACCCTACAGAAATACAATATCATATGCAATACAGAAACAATAGCTTATTTCTTAATGTATACATTTTTATATACCTTGATTTTATTTAACATGCTTATAAAGATGGAATTTAATTTTCACTCACTTCCTCAGGTCCAAACGTCTTGAAATCCCGTACATTTATGCATTCAGTATGACAATGCATTGTTTTAATATTTCCAAAATTTAATTCTCAATTAATCGATTACTTACATTAATTTTTGTTCTATATTACTCCAGGTTGCTTTAATTAAATTTTGATTTAAAATTCCTATCTGGTAGTGAATTTCAGATAACATTAATTTTCAAATTCCATAATTTTATAATGTTGATTAAAAATTATATACCATGAAAATTAAAATAATTAAAACAAGAAATTTTGCATAATTGGTACTCTAAAATAATGTGTGTGTTTTTCATTAAATTTAATTTTTATTATTTTTATTTTCAATTTTCTGTAAATGCTGTATATAATTTTGAGGGTTTACTTCCAAATGGATCGAGTCAAAATCCGCTAGAAAGAATTAAATTCATTAGAACTCCTTTCAAGCTGAGAAAATAAAAGAAAAAATATTCAAGGGAGGAAAAAACTGAATTATTGAAGCGTTCGCTACAACAAGATAGAGTTCTAAAAATAACTATAAATATATTTTTTTTCTGTATTGCCCAGAAGACATGGCAGTAAAAACCTTCAAAGCATTTTGTCCAAATTGTCAATAAACGTGAGTTATTAAATGAGACAATTGAACAATATAATTCATATGTTTGTCAAGAGTTCCGCGTTTCAAAACTTATAAAAACGTATAGTTCAATATCATAACTTTTAAAAAGATGATTTTGTTTTTTACTAATTCAAAGAAAATCTAATTATTTTAATTGCAATCACTTCCAATAGTATTTTTAATTCTTGAAAGTTCAGTTATTCTGCTTAGAGAATAGGTTTCAATGTGATAATGTTAAGTAGAATGCTGCTTTTATATTCTTATAAATCTATAGAAGCTATATAAAAATGAAACCATTCGGATTTTAAAATTTTGTTTTATTGCTTAATAATTCACAAAACTATTATATCCTATAGAAAATTTTAAACTCCTATCCTATCCTATAGAAAATAAATATAAAAATCATATTAATTCAAAAATTATTTTATAAGTTTAATACTTTTAATCAACTTTTATTAAAATGAATTTATCTTCAATTTTTTCACAACTTCTATTTAAAATAATATATTTTACACACACAAAAAAAAATGTTACCTTTTTTGTTAGCAAATAGTTAAAATGCCCTGTATGGTTATTTTTCTAGTTAATTAAATTTCTCAAAATGTATTTAATCGCTTTAATCTCAAATGTATTTGATATAAGTATTCGGAGAAATACTTATATCAAGTCAATCAACTCTCGGAAAAAAACTGGTAGTAAAGAGTAAGACAATAAAGGATTGAGTTACAAGATTTGTTTACAATACTGTTTTCCTGCTGCGATGTATATTTTGAAGTCAATATTTTCCTTCGTAAGTTGTATTCTGTTCAAGTGAAAAATTCACCTGAAATTTTGAATATATGAATTTCTGGCACGTTTACCAGCAAATTTTGGATCCATTTTTATTTTATAATAACTTGTGCAGCTTCAAGTTAAAGTTCAAAATTTCTGTTCAAATTCAAATGCCCAAAAGCTTTCTTAAACATTAATAGACATAAAATGTCCTATTAATTAGATTCCTTTTAAAGAATTTTGTTTGCGAAAACGTATCGAAATGACATATAAGTAAAAATATTACAATTTATTTTTATAAAAAAAATTTTAATGTTTTTGAAAAACAATTTCAATCACTATGTCCATGAAAACTTATTTTTCCTTATCATAATTATGATTACAATAATTTTATTCCAATATTTATGTTTCATTAACTGAGATTTTACAAGTAGCATTAACCGCTTAACTGTTTCATTTTCTTTACTATCTAATAAGATGACAACTTCCATTTTGGGAATATTTTCTTATTTTGATTCAAATGGAAATCCATTGAATACTTGACATCTCTGTATTCGAAGTAATTTTAATATTGAATTATAATCGTTATGAATGGTTAATTTTTTGCTTACAACTATCAAAATTCGATAAATCTATGCACGTATGGCACTTCGGCAAAACAGTTAAGTGGTTAATAAATTTGAGGATGAACTTAATAACTACAATCTACAATTTACTGAAAATTTCCTTATACATTAAAGATTAATCCTAAGGTGAAAAAATTGTTTGAATGCAAATCATATCAAAGATTCCGATTTTTCACTATTACTCCAAAATTACTATTATTATTATTAAATTTTTCAAGTATGGTTCTTTATTTCCTGAACCCTTAATATCATTCAGTTCTTGAGCCACTTAAGGAAGAAAATATATTTAAGCTTTAAAAATTGATTTTTTCATTAAGTGCTTTGAAAACTGAATATTATGAATTGACTAATTTGATATAAATGGTTCATAAATGTTTGATATCCAAGTTTAGGAAATATACTACAACGCTTAAATGTTACCAATTAAAAATTTTAAAGAAAAGACCTCGAATGATGAAAAAATTAATTATATGGATACATTTTCATTTTCATTAAAATATAATTCATTAAAACTGACTTACAGCCTGATATCCATAGTAAAAAACGAACAGGAATTTAAATATTTTGATTCTTGCTTTAATTTAAGTACTTTTCTAATTAATTGCAACAACTTTGCATATAAAGTGGAGAAAGAATCTCTCAAAGAAATAACTTAAAATTCTGATTTCGGAATCACAGGCTATTTTTACAAAATCATCTGTGCTTTTCGCGAACATAATATTAATTCATTATCTTCGCAGTCAACGACAAAAATTAATACATAATAGAAACTATATAACTAAATGGCAATAAGACGTTTAAAGAGATGATTTTCTTTACGAAATAAAATCCTAAAAACCTTCATAAATAAAAGTAAAAAAAATATGTTATAACTTTTAAAAGTAATTCTACCAGGAAAGTTTTATAATTTTATAAATTTATGCTCTGATATAATATTTTAACAAATAACTATTAAAACATAAATCTAAACTCGCTCTTGATCTATTTCTCAAATTCTTCTTTCAAATTTCGATAGAAATAAAAAAAAATATTTCATTAGAATTTTACAATAATCTTAAAAATAAAAATTTGAAAAAAATGACATTTATTTCAATAATTTATAAGTTTCGATATCAGTCATCATTTTCAGGTAACAAAATGTTAGATAAATTATGATCTTTTAGAAAGAGAATGGTCCATATAATTACAGGAAAATGTATGATGGTCATGCTAGAAAATCTTACATAATCGACTGAACTGTTTTCAATTAACTTTTCATTTTTATTTTTAGGAAAAATGCTTGATATTTCTAGGATCAAAACATCTGGAAGAGAAAAATATATGTTTGTCTATAATTTTGAAATGATCCACAAACGATCACCTTACCTTTGGCAATCAGTAAAAATGTTTATAAATTAATCAAATGAAATATCAGATATAGAGATAGTTTTAAATTTGGAAGAATATTTTATTGATCGAAATTCCTCACGATCATTTTTCATGTAAAAAAATATTTCCAAAGCATTTGTGTTTGGATCAGTTTCATAAATTTTCTGAAAAAATATTATTGACCAAGCAATTTTTAGAAGTATTTCAATTTTTATCAATGAAAGTTTTTTTTAATTCTTAGGCATATAAAATGCTGCATTTGGTTCTTTCTATAGAAGCATCAGGTAATCTTTGGTTTTCAGTCTTCGTTTATAGAACTTCAAAGTGTTAAACGAAAAATGAAATATGATGCACTTTATCATTGAAAAATGAATCAAAATGAATAATGCAATCTCAAAGAAAAAGCTTAAACAAATTACATTTTTATAGTTGTTAAAAAAAACTACTCCACTTTGAATTAAAAAAAGACATCTTTTCATCATTATATACTCTTATTATCACTCTAAATTTGCTTTGGCAACAGAAAGAAAATTGTTTAGATAATATAATTTTTATGTATTTTTAGATGTTATAAGTTTTATATTTTAATATTTTAGCTTTTCATCGAACGCAGAGTAAGAAATTTATTTAAGGAAACTATTAACCATTGCGATGTAAGAAAGATAATAACATTTTGTTCAAATTTTTTTAGTTGAAATAAATCTTTGTGGAGAAGCAAGCTCATATATCTTACCATGAGAGTCATCGACAAATTTTCAGCGTTTATGTTCATATCAATGACATCAACGGTCATGGGCCAACTACCCTTTTTTCTTCAACGCTTCAGACCTAAAAATGGACTGCTAGGATCGGCAAGTTCTTACGCATCTTTATTCAGTCCATTGCCATCTGCTTCCTTCATTTCACCATCGTACAGTTCTGGTCCATCATTTTTCGGATCCTCATCCTCAAACTTTGGGCCATCCTTTGGATCTTTCAGCCTCGGTTCTTCACCTGTACCTTCGACAAGCTTTGGCTCGTTAGGTCTAGGATCTTCACCATTTCCTTCAACAAATTTCGGATCACTAGGTCTAGGATCCTCTCCATTTTCTTCAACAAGTTTCGGATCTCCGTCGTTTGGACCACAATTTTCATCATCTGGTTTTGGATCGTCTTTTATACCACCAAGTGGATCATCATCTTTTTCGTCGTCTGGGTTAGGAAATCCAGTACTTTCGTCAGCATCTAGTTTTGGATCATCTAATCTAGGGTATTCACCATTTTCAGCAGCCAGTTTCAGTTCTCCAACTTTCGGATCACCTAATTTGCGTCCTCCTAAATTTGATCCATCAAGTTTGGGCTCTTCATCCCTATCAGAATACAGTTCATCCGGCAGTTTTGATGGACTCGGAGAACTTGATCCTATTGACCTCATTGAAGACTATCCAGGCTTTTCCAATGCAGGCTTTGGTAAAGACTTGAATTTCGCTGGATCACATCCGCCCATAAAGTAAGTAATAGATATTCTATATTCCCTAGATTGTTTGCAAATCTCTGCTTTTAAAATAAATTTTAATGATAACTTCCATTTCTTTATAAAGAATATTGTTAACTTTTAGTAAAAGTATAACTCCAATAGATAAGTAATTAATCTCCTTTTATTAATTAATAAATTGGCATTCCATTAACAGACAATAATAACTATTATTCTAGTTCACATTTATGTAGATATGGACAATTTTCTTTTAAATCCTTTGTTTTAAAAATTTAATGTAAATATAATTAAAAGTCGGTGAATGCAAGAGTTTCGATGCCATTGTTATTCTACTCCTATGTAATACAGATTGATACTGCTGAATCTTAAGTATCTAAATCTCCATAATAATCTCTATTTCAGCTTTTTAATGTTTCTTTATTGACCGCTCCAAACAGATTAAAGTACAGCTGAATATATAAAAAACAATAAGAAGAAGAATCAATCTTGACAAATCGTGATAGCATTTATTGAACATTTTATAAAATCTTCTCCCTCGAATTCGTGTTTCTGCTGCAAGATCGGCAAAGAAAATCTTTAAACACATAAAAAAAAACTAATTAAATGAAAAAAGTGTTTTGGTCGTTCTTGTTTTGAACCAACTAGAAATATTCGACTAACCATTTTAAAATTTCAGAAGGATACTCTATTTAAAATACTGGATGTAGGAAATTTTAATTTAAATTCTTAGAAATTTCACAGATTTTAGTAAATTGCATCATAGAGGGAAAAAAATCTTAGAATGGTAACTACTTGTTCTCTTCCTTGACGTAGAGATTTTTTAAAACGCCTAAAATCATTATAAATGGCACTACAGGCAAATGGGTGTAAAAATCATCCAATACAACGTGAAAAAAATTTAATAGAAGTTTTTCTACACTGAAACTTAAAATTCAGGCTTCGAAGTGCATTGAGTTACCATTACGACTTATGAGCACGTTTCATTGCTTAAATGCGATATACCGGCCTGGCTGCCTCAGACATCACCCACGCGCACTTCATTTTATAATTATAGATTTTGAGAGAAAATCACTGTTTTGGTATTCTAATCCGTTTAATTGAATTCTAATATAATTAGGGAAAAAAATGTAGTTTTAAAATGTCACAATCATTTACTAAATAGCCTGTAAACTAGATAAAGTAAGCGTGAATGATAATAAATGAGAATTCTAGGAAGCTTATAGTACCTATTTGCCTCGCTCTTCAATTTTGAAAGTTTAGTCATTTTTAATGAAATACTGCAACCTTAAAGCTTTTTTATCAGTGTCATTTCTTCGTTAATGAAATATCTAAGAAAAACAGTAATGGGAACAGCCATAAAATTTACTTGTTATCAGTTTTCATTGATCAAGGCAACTCCTGTACACATTTCTTTCCATATCAAGTTTTAAAAAAAAATGCTCCATTAAAGGTAAGTGAGCAAATTAATGAGAAGGAAATAAAAATAATTAATGAAAACATATTAAGCGAAAAATTTTCTTGATACAGCATAGCATATCTAACAGAATCGCATACAACGTATACACAAAATAGTGTAGAGAAGAGGTTGCTGAAATTTATTCTAAATGCTTGGATAAAAACCCTTCATTCTTGCAAAATAATCATAGATGTATAATAAACTAGAGAAAAGAAAAAAAATGGTAGCTCATTTGTAACTTTTTAGAAAAAGCAATTTTTATAATTTTATTCTTGTTATATTCTAAAGGTAAAAACACTTTGTCCTTTAATTTTTGCTGAGAGAGAAACGATATCTTGTAGGAGGTTTAGATAGCACATGTTGCTTCTGGGAAGAGATCCAAATAAAAAGTTGAAATGAAAAAATGTTGTTCGAAAATCATATTCAAGAAGTATTCTTTATTAATATACTATTATTATTTTTTATTTGAAATAGAATTATTCTCAATAATGCAGGTAGAACAATTATTTAAATAAAGATCTGTGCATAAAAGGCGCTTAAAAAAATGCACTTCTTATAAGAATATGAGATGCATTCCAATCATCCAACTTTATATGTAAGAATTTACATTTGTTAATTTCTCAGACCCATAAAATAGTAAATTTTAGTGAAAAACAGTATTAATTTAATTTAAAATTGCTATATTATTATATTTTTGCTTTGAAATGTAATCAGAAGGTGTTTATCATTGTTTCAGATACCGATCACCTCCACCACCCATAAGTAACGACGTCAGTTTCTTCAAGCGATCTGAAGACAAAAATTAGAATCTTATGACAAGGCGCCACCTGGTGTGGAGCGATCAACTCAGCTCATCACGATTCATTTTCTACAAACCAATTCATGAAAGATCATCATTTGCATTGTTTTGTAAATAGTTACAATAAAGCTCTTTTTTTTAATGACGTTTTGCTATTTTATAAATACAAAGTATTCATTCTATTCGAAATGTTCTGTTCGACTACATTTCGATTTTTCCCTACAGTGCAAAGTAAATCATAAGGATTATTTCACATTTGGCTCCGTTTTGGTATAATAATTTTAAAAAAGGAAATTTTTTAAGTAGATGCAGCAGATGAAAGAGTAAGGTAGAACACATCATAAATAGAAGCAATTATGCAATCCAGTATCAAACGCTAATTCCGGCAAATGATTATCAATCATTATTAAATGATGGGACATAACTTTAATCAATTGGCCTCCAATCTAGCCATTAAAAAATGCTATTGTCCCAGTTGCCAAATGAATAAATTCGTAAATCACACAGATTCTACGAATTATAAAACAAAATGCACATCAACTTAGGTTGAATCAGATTTCAATCATTGAATTTCAGATATCATTATAAAATATATCAAAAAGCTCCATATCAAAAAATTCTTGTTTGATTCAGTGTATTCATTTAATGATCAAATCGCCCATTTGAATTGTACGGAGTCATGAAAAATCACATAATAGCAATTTTATTGTCATAAACCGTTGATCTGATTACCCAAAACAAAATTCTAACTTTGCACTCGAATACACTGCCAAAGAACAAAGGGTGAGAGTATGGAAATTGAAACGCCGATTGCTCGCATTTAAGACTATTAATTTAAAAGTAAAGATTTAAATAAAATATGTTATAAATATTAGGCATATACAATGAGCAATCTAACGTGAAAAAACGTTTTTGAAAAAGTTAAAAAAAATATTTATTTTATTATTATTATTATCACTTTCAAATTGGAAAAAAAAATTTGTAATTCTACACAAGGATAGTTTATGAAAAAAATATGTAATAAAAATTTCAGATTAATATCTGCATTTTATTCATTTATTTTTGAAAAATTTAACTTTCGCGAAAAAAATTACCAAAAAATGCCCATAAGTACTTTTCTATCTGTCCGAATTCGAAGACAGATTTGAATATATATATATATATTATGAAAATATTGCTCAATAATCTCAAATGGTAGATTTTAAAAAAATGGCAAAAATCAAATACGAAATTCATATTT
Organism: Argiope aurantia; assembly: GCA_026543865.1. Lineage (NCBI taxonomy): Eukaryota > Metazoa > Arthropoda > Arachnida > Araneae > Araneidae > Argiope > Argiope aurantia. The sequence continues at coordinate 285,432 of JAPMOR010123119.1, forward strand.
TGTTCACTTATCAAGCCTAAACGCTTTTCCCAAAAATTTCAGATGATCGCTATGCGCTTGTGAACACTACTCTTAAGCTTTCGAATCGTAATTGGTAAAAATCGCCAAAACGTAAGATTTTCCCTTTTTAAATTTGTCACTTTTTTTTAATATTGACCATTATAATACCACTTGAAATCGTAAAATACCACCTTCAAGAAAAGATTACCTTTTTTTTTTTTTTAATCTGCGAATTTATATAAAAGGAAAAAAAGATATTTTTGGAGCCTTTTTTTCTGACAATATTGATTTTTTTTTAATTATATAGACATCAAACTAGGTATTTTCATCCATGCAGCACATGCTTAAACAGAAATGTAAAAATTTCACTCAAATTGAAAAAAAAAAAAAAAGATTAACAATATTTTTTATTTTTTATTTTAATTTATTCCTGCTTTATTTAAAATAACTTCACATTTGACAGCTTATTTTATAAGCCTTTTTAACAGCTATAAAGATGGCATTTAAACTTTAACGAAATTAAAGCTTTTTATTTAAATGCAAAAAATCGATGCTCCTTTTCCACGCTCCTATCAGGGAACAAATACAGTATCTTGTTCTGGATGACCATCCCAACAACTTAAACCAATAAAACTGCTGTTATTTACTTTTCAGATTTTGATCAATTTCATGACAATTCGACTGGAATAACATTACAGTATTAATAAGCACCGACATCTATGCAAATGTGGAATGCCGCAAATTTATAAATCATAATCTATATCTATACTTATAATAAAGCTCAATGTGTATGTGCGTGTTTTTGCGCTCTACAGGCCAGACCATTCAACCTACAGCTACCAAATTTGGCACGTGTATAACTTGGAGGCCGGGAATGTGCAACTGGGAGTTATTTTTCCGAATTTTTAATTAGAATTTTATTTATTTAAAAATTAAGCAAAATGCTGGAGTGTTTCTGCTATAACTTCCGAAAATATTACCGCACAAAAAAGATTTTTACATGAAGTTAATCAAAAATTTATCTTTTAAATGATAGCAATGTTTTAACCTTAAAATTAAATTTCTATTTTTAATGAATTTTTAAATAAATATTTTAACTACATTTTTCAACAATTTTTTTCGTACAAAATAAAAATAAAATTTAAGCTGCACGAGCATGTTTCGCATTCATGGGAAAAAATTAGCTTTTTTCAAAGTGTTGCCATGACATTGATTAAAGCTCCAATTAAAAATAAATTAAATCCTTTTGGAAATGAAATCTGCAAAAATATTTTCGGAAATGAAATGTCTGTAGGAAATGAAACAAATATGAAATATTATTTTTTCTAAAAAATAAATTCAAGAAAAATTATTTTATGATCTTTTACACTCTCTATATTATTAATCCAACAAATCAATTTTATTTTAAGGCAAGTTTTGTTTAATATGAACAGGATATCTATTCAAATCAGGGCCACACAGCTAATTCGTAAACCTTTAGTAAGACACAGATCTGCTAAAATGGTCTAAATGGAAAATGATTATATTTTATACAAGATTCAATAAATGCTCTAATAAATAACGAATTTTTGATTTTACATAAAGCTTCTGCTGTGGAAATCTAGAAGAACAGTGTTCGTGGGTAATCAAATAAAAGTGACCTGATCTGTCTTTTTTCCCATTTATTATACGTAAAGCAACTATTGAAGAAGACATCTAAAGCAGGGGTACAACATTAACATAACATCACAAAAGCACACATGCACACAGCTACAGGAGACACATCTTTTTCCACGGTAAAACAGAAGTGCTCTGGCGGGGAAGAGTTGTTGCCAGATCAAGAGAAAAAGTTGTTGCTAGATCAAGATTTAAGTTCTTGCGCTGGCTTTGCAACAAACAGCGTCTCGATGTTATGACATTCCATTGTGTGGCTCTAGCTCTCGATCGAGTCACAAGGCCAGTATAAGTTGTCGTGTCTTCACGGTGAGTAGTCTCTTGAGAAATGTCTCTTTCCTGAACCTCCATTATTTTATAAGAATGTTGGTCATCTTGCTCTTCTGGGTCATGGTATGGCTTCATGCGTAAAACGTGGACAACTTCCTTCGGTTTCCGCCTTCTAGAATTGGGATCGAAATCGGCTACTTCATAAGTGACGTCGGACAACCGCCTCAAAACTTGATAAGGGCCGAAGTACCTCTTGAGGAGCTTCTCGGAAAGCCCTTTTTTACGAACTGGAATAAAAATCCACACTAAATCCCCTGGTTCATATGCCACTATCCGATGTTTGGAGTCATAATGCCGGCGATCTTTCTGCTGAGCCTCGAGAGTTCGTGCACGAGCTAATTGCCCCAATTCTTCTGCCTTATTGATCAGATGACTAACATAATCGTCTTCTTGGCTGAACTCGTTGGGGCAGAGAGGAAACATCGTATCCAACGGCATTTCAGCTTCTCGCCCATGTAGTAGGTAGAAGGGCGTAAAACTTGGCACTCGTGTCTTGCTTGGCAGTGTTGTAGGCGAATGTGACGAATGGCAATATCTCCCAGTTCTTCTGTTCGACATCAACATACATAGAAAGCATATCTGCTAGCGTTTTGTTGAATCGCTCTGTGAGGCCATTTGTTTGCGGATGATAGGTTGTAAGTCATTCGATGAGTGATATTGCACAGTCTATTAATATCGGACACAAGCTTGGACTGGATTACTTGACCACGGTCTGTAATGATAACTCGTGGAGCTCCATGTTTTAGGATTATGTCCTCTAGTAGGAATTTGGCTATTTGTGTAGCTTCCGCCGTCGGTAAAGCTCTGGTGATTGCGTACCGTGTCAGATATTCGGTGCATACTACAATCCATTTCTTGCCGTCGTCAGATTTTGGAAATCGTCCTAGCAGGTCGATTCCGACTCGATGGAAAGGAGCGGCAGCTGGTGGAATAGGCATGAAATGACCTGGTGGCTTCTGAGGAATGAATTTTCTCCTTTGACATTCTCGGCAGTGCATCACATATCTTCGAACATTTCTGTACAAACCAAGCCAATGAAATCGTTATCTTATTCTGTCATACGTCTTGGTGAATCCTAGATGTCCAGCGGTAGGGTCGTCATGGAGAGATTCTAGAATATTGAGCCGTAAATGCTTCGGGATCACTGGTAGGAATTTCCTTCCGGACGGATCAAAATTCTTCTTGTAGAGGACTCCTTCAACTAATTCAAAGTTTCCCAGCCTACTTGTTTTGGTACTTTGTTGGTCTCTTATTATTTTTGCCAATACCGGATGTTTCATCTGTTCTTCTGAGAGATTAGTGAATAAAGTGGCCCCTATGGAATCCCCAGACCATGAAGCATCGACTTTTATTGGGTTTCTGGATAGACTATCAGCATCTTTGCGTTTCCTTCCACTTTTGTACACCACTGATACGTCGTATTCTCGGAGTCGCAGCGCCCATCTAGCGAGTCTTCCAGAGGGTTCCTTTAGTCCTGTCAGCCAACACAGGGAATGATGGTCAGTGACGATCTTGAAAGCCTTTCCAAAGAGATATGGACGAAACTTAGTTATAGCCCATATGGCCGCAAGACATTCTCTTTCAATTGTGGAACAGTTTTTCTCAGCCTTCGTCAGAGTCCGCGAGGCATAAGCTATTACTTTTTCCTTCCCATTTTGGATTTCGATTAATACTGCGCCGATTCCGTATTCACTCGTGTCAGTATGAAGTTCCGTTGGTGCAGTTTCGTCATAAAGGCCTAAGACAGGATCGGAGGTAAGATCTTTCTTCAAGGTATTAAAAGCTTCCACTTGTTCAGGTTCCCAACAGAATTTTGTGTCCCCCTTCAGTAACAACTGTAGAGGTTCGGCTTTATGACAAAAGTCCTTGACAAATCGGCGATAGTAAGAGCAAAGTCCCAGAAAGCTTCTGATGTCATGGATATTCCTAGGCACGGGAAAGTCACTCACGGCCTTTATTTTTTCTGGGTCCGGTCGTACGCCATCACTGGATACTAGGTGTCCCAAGATCTTTATCTCTTGTGCTCCAAAGCGACATTTTTTTGGATTAAGGATAAGGCCGGCGTTCTGTATACACTGAAGGACGGTATTCAACCTCTGAAGATGTTCATCGAATGTTTCTGAGAACACCACAATGTCATCTAAATAGCAAAGGCACATTGTCCATTTTAAATGTCGCAGAAGATTATCCATCATCCTTTCAAAAGTTGAAGGAGCATTGCATAAGCCAAATGGTATCACTTTAAACTCGTATAATCCATCAGGTGTAATAAAAGCCGTTTTCTCACGATCGGCTTCATCGACTTCTATTTGCCAGTAACCTGAGTAGAGATCCATAGATGAAAAATATTTTACCCCCTTCAGGCAATCCAAGGTGTCATCAATAGTGGCAATGGATACAAGTCTTTCTTGGTAATTTTGTTGAGTCGGCGATAATCAACACAAAAACGCCAGCTTCCATCTTTTTTCCTGACCAAGACGACTGGAGATGACCATGGACTTTCTGATGGTTGAATGATGTTTTTTTCTAACATTTTGGTTACCTTCTCACTGATACTACGGCGTTCGGATGGGGACACTCTGTAAGCTCTCTGACTAATAAGTAAGTGATCGCCTGTGTTTAACATTGAGTTGGTTTCCGTTCTTGAAAGTCCTTTCTTGATCGAAAATTTCTGAAAACCTCTGGAGTAGATGAAACATTCTTTCTTTTTGGTCGATCCTCAAATCCGGAGCTATTATCATGGTATAATCGATGACACCCAACTCTGCCTTTGAAGTGGTCGTGGAATAAGGCGATCCCTCATCTATGGTATTTACGCATCTTCGTGTAAAGGTTCGGCATACCCGATGCACATGCCTTTAGGGATGATCTGAGGTTCTCCTTGTCCGTTGGCAACCCATAGTTCGGCTTTTCCATTAAGGAGCGTAACTATAGTAGACGGAATAGCAACTTCCTTGTTCAAGAGGACTTCACGCTGACTGGCATCGTGCCCGGCGCTTCCACCAAAGAATGTCACATAGAACTATAGTATAGAACTCAATAACACACACAAGAGGTAGAGCTAAACCAATTTATTAACAGAACACAAAAACTGACAAATCTTCTGCTTTTATACAAGCAGAGAAAGTTCCAGAATACTCTTCTGGAGACAGTAACAAAAGTCCAGAACACTTGTCTGGTAAACTAGAGAAATGCCCAGTATCTTCTGAAGCATGAAATAAAGGAAGAAAGTATTTACATATACTATTAATCACATTGTCTCTAGCGGGATTCGAACCCAGGTCTCTTGATCATGAGACCAGTGCCATGATCATTCGGCCATGGAGATTCGACTGTCTTTCTTCAATGTGGCAATATTTTATGTAACTTGATTCAATAAATGCTCTACTAAATAACGAATTTTTGATTTTACATGAAGCTTCTGCTGTGAAAATCAAGATTAACAAAATGTTCTTGAAACACTAATATTTTAAATAAAAAGGGTTAATTTCCAAACAACTAAATCAATCACTTAAACTGACTGATTTATGAAAATTTGAATATCACTATTCAATAAAAAAAAGGATAATTTTAGATTTTTCATCGATGTTTCAAAGAAAATACGACAATCAGCGCGCAGGTTTCTCAAGATTAATTGGTCTAAAATTATGAAAATGTTGAGTTTTTCTAAATTTTTAACATTCAAAACTTCATAAATAAGTCTTAGTTGATCGTGGAAAATAGAAACATTCATTCATTTATTTAAAATTTGGTGTGTCCAGAATATTTCTCAGAATATAATACCTTACTGCATTAAATTTAGACTTCAAAATTTTTGAAATACATTTATCGGCCGGAACAAAATATTATTCTTGATTTCATTTCAATCCTTTTGAAAGCAAAACTAAAAACTGAATTTTATGCAGAATCTGAGAAATTTTTGTTGAATTATTGTTTGAGATATTACATAAATCATGAAAAATATTTTGTAGTTCACGTAAGACTTATATACCGAGCGATTCTGTTTGAAATACTCATATTCAATGATAATAATAATAAATAAATAACAATAAAGATTATAAATAAAATAAAACGCTTGGTTTTATTAAAAAAATATATTTATATTAATTGCAATTTCATCATTTTCACTTTAAATTAAAGTTGAAGTTTTACCGAAAATGACAACAAATTAGCAAAATATATATAGTAAATTGAACGAAACGATCTAAACAATAGTATAAGTTTGGTATGGCTATCAAAATTTGAAGATTAAAAATGTTTTGTTTGAGAATCTATTAAGAGACCATTTACTTAAAATATTTAATTGAAAATTGCAGCTAGCGGTAAACTGGCGAACCGGCTGGTCGCCAAAGGCGGCTAGTTTATAATAAAGCTCAATGTGTGTGTTTGTTGGAGCTGTACAGGCCAGACCGTTCGAACTACAGCTACCAAATTTGGCATGTGTATACCCTGGAGGCAGGGAATGTGCACCTCGGAGATATTTTTTTTCTTCGAATTTTTAATTAGAACTTTCATTAACTAAAAATTAAGCGAAATTTCGCCGTTTTCCACTATAACTTCCGAAAATATTAGAGAACAAAATTGATTTTTGTATCAAGTTCAAAAAATTATATTTTTAATTATACCAATGCTTTAACCTATAAATTAAGTCTCGATTTTTAACGAATTTTTAAAGAAATATTTTAACCATATTTTTTAACAATATATTTCGTACAAAATAATAATAAAAAAAATATGCACAAGCACGTTTAAGGGAAAAAATTAGCTTTTATCAAAGTGTTGCCATCCTTTTAACAGAAGCTCAAACTAAATAATAAATCAACTATTATTGCAAATTAAATATATAAAAATATAATTTTCAGTACGTGCCTGTATGAAGTGAGAAAAAAAAATTCAACTATGATATTTTCTAAAAAGTAAACGGATGAAAAGTTCTTTTTTATATCTATATTATTAATTCAATAAAACAGTTTCATTTAAGGTAAACGCGATTTAATATATATAGGATAATCCCTCTAATCAGCCAATTTGGAGATGTATCTGCTAAAAAAAATGGTCTGAATGAACTAAAATATACTCATGCAATTGGAATCAATGCTCCGATGAATTACGAATTTTAAATTTTTACATAGGTCCTCTTAATCATATTTAACAAAATATTCTTGGGACACCAGTATTTTTTTTAAAAAAATTGAACTCTTATCAACTAAATCAATTACTAAAACTGACTTAATTTATGAAATTTGAATATCACTCTTCTAATAAAAGCTGGCGATTTTAACTCACTTCATCGACCGTCTCAAAGAAGATACGCCAAGATTTCTCTATAGTGATTTGATTATGATTATGAAAATGTTTTGTTCTAAAATTGATACATAAAAACTTCATAAATCGTTCAGAATTGATCGCAGAAGATAGACACGTTTATTTATTTAAAAGTTGAAGTGTCAAGAGTATTTCGCAGAATATGATTTCTTAGGACAAAAGGGCTGTGTAAAATGTAAACGTCATATTTTTTTCGTAAGTACATTTATTGACTGAAATAAAATAAAATATTTTTATTTCTATCATTTAAATATTTTGAAAGTAAAACTGAAAACTGAATTTTATGATTTGAATAACTCATTAAAATATTATATAAATTACGAAAAGTATTCTGCAGAGAACATACAACTTTGATGCCGAACGACTCTGCTTTCAATTTTCATTTTTTTTTAAAAAAGATATGGTTGGTTTCAGTAAAAAATGTTTTTATATTAATAGCAGTTTAATATTTCCACTCTAATTTAAAGTTAAAATTTTATGGCCGCTGACGGAAAATTAAAGAGAGATAGGTAGTACAGTGAACAGAACTGTTTAAGGCCTGACTGAATTATAAAACTATCAAAATCTAAAGCTTAAAAATATTTTGTAGAAAAATCTATTAAAAGACCAAGTTACGTAAAATATTTAATAGAAAATTTTAGCGATCATTAATATTGGCGAGCTGGCTGGTCGCTAGAAACAACTAGTAAATTTAAAAAATAATTTTAAAAAATAATAAATTTTTTTAAAAAAGAATTTTTATGAAATTACTAAAACAAAAAAAGGCCAGACGTAAATTCATAACATATGGAATAAATTTAAAATGGAAAAACTTAATATATCAGTTAATTAAGAGATTCTCATAATGTACACTACCAAGGGCCATGAAATGTCTAAATCCGCCATTGCCTAAATGCATTGCAAAAAGTGCAACGCATTCAATCAACTCATCCCAATAACTAACGTTCTCGAATTGTTCGGAAAAGAAACCATCACATCGATTTATGGAGAGGAACAAATTGTTATTTTATTTTTTGATATTAACGTTGCTTTTGTAGCAGTTGCAATGATTTTAACAAGAAAATATTCAATAAGTTGACATACTATCATTAAATTGCGACATGCATGATGAGAAAAAAAATCTAGGCTGTACAAGGCCGATGGACTTAAGAGCTCAGAAATTCAACACATTGTCAGGAGGGAGAAGAGACCACCGGTCATCATAAAATAACGAATCGTGTGCCAAACATAAGCACCTAGAAATAAAATATGATTGATTGAATAATAAAATGCTGAGTCATGTATTTAGCCAATTCATACATCAATTATTGTAAAGATTTTTTCTATCAGTTTCATTTTTTTCCCCCTTTACAAGCAATTTATTTGTAAAATTATTTTGCGTTTGTTGAACTACTGTTTCCCCCTCCCCCTGAATTTTTCTTCTTTGCTAAAGCTTCATACCTCATAAGCGGTAATTTTGGTAAGCGGTAATAAAATAACTAGTTTTTGGACATGCAGTAGCATTCTTCACAAATATAAAACACAGCTTAAATTGCGATTTTTTAGTTCCAATAGTTCTACTAATATTCGAGTAACTTGTGATATTACTATTCTAATATAAGAAAGAGGATAAATTCAGCAGTTTAACAATCACTCATGGCATTTAGTTTTTAAAGCTATAATGTCGATTTTTTTATTCTTACAATGCTAAAAAAACAGCATTTTTTAGACGAAAAAAATTAAGAAAATTTAAATTTTCGGTAATCTCCCAATTTTTAAGGAAGATTTAAAAATTTCCTGCATTTTCTCTGTTTTACAGATGATTTTTCAAATCCTTGCGTTTTTCCGATTGCGTAAAACTAACTTATGGAAGACTCGTGTGGATTTAGTTCAAACTTATTTTTAGTAACAGCTAACATCGCCCCCCCCTTAAAATGCAGGGATACCTTTTTATTATTTTTCTTTCATTTCCCAGTAATTGGAAATATATCTCCAGGTCTTATACTGTATTATTTATTATTATACTTCAATTGATTTAAAATTGCATCCGATTTAAAAGTAAAAGTGATATACTATGTTCTAGAAAGTTTATATTGAAGAATTGCAATGCTATATTTGTAAAGTAAAAGGCCGAAACATTTCAAATGTTGCAGGCATGTGATTAACTTGAAAAAAGGCTAATACAAGTCTTTAACCAGAATGAAAGAAAATTAATTATCTTGCTGTTTTTTTACCATTTGTTTCTGCAAAATTAGTTGAAAACCTGTAATTTATTAATAAATGCCAACAAACAAAAAATAAAAAGAAACAATTCTAGAGAATGACATTCAACATTTATTCACACATAAATGCATTTCAACAAATGGCTGGAATAGCACTTTCAATTAAAAAACTTTGCATAGTTCATATTTCAATTTTTTGATACCGCCACTGGAAACTTGATTACAATAATAACCCTTGATATGTTCTAAAGATTAGATCACATTAACACAGAAAACTCATTGTATCCAAACATAAACAGGACTTGAAAATATCAAATAAGTAAAACAGCAATGTTGAAATGATCAAAAATTTTTAAGCAAGATAATGCATTTTAGAATTACTTGGCACACAAATTTCTTTCAAATTCTAAATGATGTTTTGGCACCTAAATAGCTACGGAATTTCATTTGAAAAGAAGGAAATATTTTCATAAGTTAAAATTTAATGAACTTTTTATTTTAAATTTTTGATTTAATATACAATTTTGAAAGTCTGCAGCAAGCACTTTGTTAAGAAACATTAGACTAAGTAGTTAACCACAGCTGTTCTTTAGGAAATGTTGCTGATGTTCTTAAATGGAAATATATATATATGAATGATTAAACTGAGTTTCGAGCTGTCTCGGAAGAGTTTCTTAATAACTACTTAGAAAATTTGCATGAGCAAAGAATCAATATGAGAATAATAGGGAAATTGGTCAAAAATTTAATTAACATCAATTATCTCACAATGCTACTACTAAAAGCCATTCAAACATATTTGTGAACTGAAAATATGCATATTAAAGTGAGTTTTGTTCTAAGGCTTTCCTTTTTTTTAATAAAAGAATGCTAAAAAAAATTAGAATGAAACAAAGACTCAATGAATTTCCTTTGGAAATGTATCTAGAAATATTTCTAGCACTTAAAAATTAACACACTTTTATACTTTGACTATTATGAAAATTAAAAATATACTTTAGATATACTGGAAAGATTAATTTGTATGAGAAACCATATTTATACTATTCAATACAATAATCATTTTATGCAGTTTATGTTTGAACAAACATTTAAGTCTGCTTTCATGTAATATACATATATATATATATATTCCACAATAAAAATAAAGGGTCTGAATATTGAATTTAGCAAGTATTTAGTAAGCTGAATTGAAATATATAAATCTAAAATGTTAATAAATCTTAAGTAAAATGAAACTAGAAATCTTAGTCTTGCAATTTACACTATATACTATAACAAAATGCTGATAGGTGTGCATTTATCTCCTGCTTCAGCAATTCTTTTCCAAATACCAAACCTTTCACAATATATATAACCCTATGAAACAACAATGCCCATATGCTAATATTTACATAAAGTACAGGGGAAAGAGGTTTGCACATTTTTCAGAAACAATCCATCTTTTCCATCAAATGCATTTGAGAACTTTTATTCCCTCCCTGTCCCCCAAAGAAATTACCATCTTATACACAATTTTTTTAGCTTCAGATTCCAAAAAATGTAAAAAATCGTACCAAATATAAGCAAAAAAATGATAATCATAAAATTGAGAACATATTTGCAAAAATTAATTATGGAAGGAATTAAAATCCATTGGTTAAAACTTTAACAAATTTCAAATAAAACAGTAATATTACATATTGTTCTGAAAAAATTAACTTCATGTAGATCTAAATTTTATGACAAAATTATAAGCAGAAGGATGAAATAATTATCCTTTCAAGAGACAACAAAATTTTCTCAATTATCATTCACTGGTCAGCACTGAAAAATATAAAAAAAGGAAGTCTTTCAGAAGACTGTGTTTTTATATTCCTCCGAAATATTTCAGAAAGCAATTTCATAAATTAAGAAAAAATATAAATTTATGAAAAAGGATATGTCAAGCAAACCATATATTACATGAAGTAACATATTGCCCAAAATGTTAAATGATATAAAATACATCAAATGGAAATACAATTTTACAAATATCTTCACAATAAATAATGCCCCAACTAAATGGAAATTCAAAGACAAAGTAGAAATCAATAACAGTAAACTCTCAATTGCCCAAAAACTTCCCAAAAAATCCATTATAAAAATCTTATTAAAAAATTCAATTCCAAATTAAAACAGAGGTATTTTAACACACAAATACAAAAACCATTTTTTTAATTATTGTTCATTAAATCACATTTCTATGTATGATCCCCAAGTTGAAAAGAAAAATTGTTCAAGAAAATTGTGTTGAATTGTTTCATAAAAAAATTATCAGCAGAGCTTGTTTAGCTACAATTGCTATGTGCCAACTAGTTGCATGGATAATTGGGAGTTTATTGTTATCTGCATTTTTGTAGATAAGTATCTAAACAAGGAACCATGGGGGGGGGGGGGGGTTGTATGCACTGAAACCAACAAATATTAAATATTAGTGCTTTCCTCAGATGAACAAAGATAATTTTGCTAAATATATATATTTTTAAAAATGTGATTTTTTAAAACATCCATTAAAATGAAAAAAAAATAATAACTTGATCACCTATAATATTATGCGAAATTTCCAATTCAACAAAAAACAGTCCCTTCACGCACATAATCTAAATAATTTTATAAGAATGCATATAAATAATTTCGATACAAAAAATGTACTTTACATACTAATGTAATCCATTAAACATGCTTCAATATAAATATAAGTCTAACTAATTTCAAATAACAATTGGAAGGAAAGGATTAAATAAAAATGCAATGCTTTAATTAAAATTAAGTAATATGTTATCTTACAAGTATACAATAAGTATTCATAGAATATTTACAAGTAATTAAGAAGTCACCTCTTCAACTTAAAATTTTAAATCTATTTCATTGAAAATTTATGACTTTCAAAGCTTTTACAGGATGAAACTCAATTCGGCAATAAATACAATTATATGAAAGATCTAAACTATCTGGATAAAATAAAAATCACAAATATAAAAAGAATGTGACAGAATTAGATGTAATAATAAAAATATGTATGGGGAAAACTTGTCTAGTTAATGTAAAAGTGAGAAAATTAACATACCTAATTTCTACAAATACATTTGTGCACATAACTAAAATTGTAATTAAGATGTGCATAATATATTAAAATTATTATGAGTGAACAGAAAAAATAAAATAAATAAAAACTAAAATGAAATCTAATCTAGAAATGTATTTATGAGTGTCTACGTTATTTATATTAAAAATACAACAAATATAATAAGTTAATTTTTTTCATGAAATGAACTTAAAAAAACGTTTCAATTTATTTACAAATCGAACAAAAAGAGAAAATTCAAAGAAATGTGCTCACTTAATACAAAAAATAGCATAAATACTAAATAATGAATCTTCCCAATAATCACATATATACTTTAACTAAATTTTGACTGTTACTACACAAGAACACAAATTATACAACAGTCACAAAAAGCACACCTTTAATTTGATTCTCCAAAGCCATACTAACACATAAGAAATCATTATTTGGCAAATAAAATTACATGCAGAAAATACAAAAGCCTATATTGTAAAAAAAAATTGCAGTGTACACAATGACTGATATCAATTTTAATATAAAAAATATGCATTAAAATAAATGCATACTATTTTACATCTTAACCGATTCATTCATTCCAGGATAGAACAATTTATATATTTTACATGCAAAACTTAAAAGCTATGACAATTTTCAAAACCATGCAACAATTACAAGAAATCAATGAGAATGGAGGAGAAAATTGAAATATGCAGGCTAACAGATCGTACAATATCTAAGATTTTGCATTTATTCACAGAATATGATATAAAAAATTAAAGATCACTACCTAACAGATGAATCATTTTTACAAACTTAATTTACAGAAGAAATCTAGTGAAAGACTAAAGCATTACTTAAGATTGATTTTATGTTGATAAGATAAATATATTTCAAAAAATATATTTGCACGTTCAATACAAGTAGAACATAAATGAACACGTCAAGGGTATGGTTCTCAAGCAATACTGAGACCTGAAATATTCTCTTTCTAAAAGGTAGAATTCATATGTTTACGACACTTCCTTCACTCTTTATCACACAATATGGTGCTTGCTAATCTGATAAGCAGACAAAATTTATGAAAAACATTTTCAATGTTTGAATCAAGCTTTTTTCATTTTTAATATTTGCTACTAAAAAAGGCAGTATATTTTAAATTCTACATACCTTTCTGAGTAACATATTTCCCAGTTTTTAAAAGAAAGTAAAAATTATAATTTCAATGTATTTTATACATTTAACAAGTTACCTACTAAAAAAATATTTTTCAAAATTTGGTTGCTAATTTATAAAATTTTAAAGAAAAAGAATGAATTAAAAAAAAGATTTAATTCCTTATTAATAAAAATATTTTTAGCATAATGTTTAATTTTTTTAATACTGTAATTTATAAAAAGTGAAATTTTGCTTTACTTGACAAAAATATGATTTCTTTTCAACATTAATCATCAAAACTGATCATAAAATTTATATAGAATTATTCACATACGACTTAGAAAAATGTACACTATCATACATGTATGAATTATATCATACTTCAGCTTCCTACCCCACAAATTAAGCACAAATACAAACATCAGAAAAAGGGGAGATAAGTTTATCTTGCAATTTCTTTCTAAAATAATTAAGTAAGTTTAAAATGATGCTGAAATCCTTCTTTGGCATTTGTAAAAAATTAACAATTTAAGATTTAAAAACCAAAATAGTACCAACCTATGCACTTCAAATACAGAAATCAGAAGATTTCAAAATTTAAAACTGCACAAGGAAATGTTTAATGGATCATTTCTGAAAACCAGTTTAAGAAAAATCACATTCACATTTGGATTTTCTAATGTGAATTTCTAACAAAAAGCATAATGTAAAATAATTTAAATTGAGCATGCTCAACAGAAAAGGTGCCATTGCATAAGTATTAAATGGAATGCATAACCTGAAAACTGACATCAATTTATGTAATTTAAATGATATGAATCATTTTATGCAAAATAAGGAAAATAAATAATCTAAACACAAAATCAACCGGGGTTCATTCTTACAAGGTACGGTTATAAAGCTCATTCTAGATTTAGATATTTTCCTCCTTGAACTAGCATACATTCATAAGGTGAAACTCAATCTTTGGTTAAAAAGTGGCACTTGGGATTATTAGGAGCATCCCTTATAAAAATCACTAAATGCTCCCAAAAAAACTGCACATTAATCTTTTCCAATAGATTTGCAGGAAGACATTAGAAAGCCTTTTTAAAAAAGCCTCTATTCTTCCTTGGACATCAAAAATAAAACATTCAAGACAGTTATTTGCCTAATAAATAAGAGCTGGATATTCAGTTAAATACCATAAAAATAAAAAGGAATGGTAGGAATACATGCAACACCATTTGGCTCGTACAGCTACCGGGTCCTATAAGCTATATTTTAAGCAATGATTAAAGTTCTCGTGCATGATTACATTTATGCCGTGATTAAATATGCACTATATACACATGTGTTGAGAATCGTACATATTTATGAAACCAAGGCAATACTGAAAGACAACTTGTTTCTTCTCTCATCATTTGTTGACGAATGAGACATTTTAAAAAAATGCATACATACTAATTTACCAATATAATTACAATATATTAACCCTTTAAAAATTGATAGTAAAATACTTAATGAAAAATTCGAGAATAAATCAAAAAGTCACTTATCTACGCAGAAATAACATAAGATATCCCATACCTTGACCAATTTTTTTTTCACAAACAAAAACAGTTACAATAAAATCAAAGCAGTAACATAATTATAGTCTGTTCTGCAGAATTCAAACATATTTTAGTTTATTTTGCATTAAATATAAAATTATAAGGCATTGCAGATGAACATAAAAAAGTTTTTCATTCTCATTATTATTTTTTTTAAGAAAAAAATGTACAAACACTTAAATGCTAAATGAATTAAAAATTTCACCATCGCTATTTGTTAAACTTAAAAAAAGCAACAACCTCGAACATAAATGATGAATTTTTTAAATAACTTTACAATGTAATGTTCACTGATTTCTGAGACATTAAAAAAAATCTGAGTAAACAAAATCATTTTATAAAAATATACTTCTCAGAAAAATCAATAAAAACAATCCTAAAGAAATAATTTTAATCAAAGATTATTACTAAAAGATCACAATAGGAGCCATCAAAATATTCATTAAATGACAAATTAAAATTTTGAGTTTAAATTATTATCAAGATATGAAAATCTATTTTATGTACCTAAAATGCCAACTTAAAATGAAATGTGTCCACATTAATAGAAAAATCATTTTAAATTCAAAGAATTTTCTAAAGCAGAATTTGTAGAAAGGATGAAAGTTAACAAGATGTTGACAAATTTGGCGCACATTTATTGGTCCAAACCATTTCTGGACGGCAATCATATTGCATCATATATAAGATGTTCGTAAAAACATAATAGGCAATTTAACATGCAACAATGATATCCAAAAAAATATTAATTCAAAATGTTACAGATAATATTAATTTAGAGCAATTATGTTAAAAATACTCAATTAAAGTATTTTTCTTTAATAATTACATAATCCTTTTTAAATAAAAATTTACAAAATTTAAACAGCAATACATTGAAAGGGGGGGGGAGAGAAAATAAGATATAAATAAAACTTCATATTATTGCTGTTTTTCAAAACTTATGAACACAGTCAATATTGATCATCAAAGAAAATATAAAGTAGCATCCTTTCTACAATACTGCTACATTAAATGCAACAGTATATACTTAGCTTGTATCCTGTACAAACATTTCAAACAATATCAATGTCCAATTTGTATAACGATGACCAACAATTATTATGACTAAAATTCAGTATTTATTGAAGACCAAGAATTTGTCTAGCATGTAGGTCAAAATTGTCACAACCAAGTGAACACTTGAAATGAAATATTGATGCTACAAATGAAATTTAATCTGTACAACAACTCTTCACTGTAAAACTTAAGCACGTCTTGATTTGAAGTTTAAAAATGTAAACTTAAAGAATGACCAGATATATGGCAGTAGAGAACAGAAGAAAAAAAAAGTTCCCGAAAGTTCCTCTTTCAACAGTCCCATGGCACCAACAGCAGCTCAATGGTTATAGCTTGTACACAAAGAAAACTTGAACCACATCATTAAAACAATAACTTAAGAGAGCAATAAGTGTGATTCCATGTGTACCTTTTTTTTTTTTTTTTTTGGTTTTATGGACACAGCAAATGTAAAGATCAAAAACATCAAGAGAAAATTTTCGATCTTCAAATGAATTTGAGCCCTAACTCTTGTACTTTTTGAAAGATTTGTTCACAAGAAAATTGTGTTATGCAAAATACATCACTTTATTGGTGTCATTGTGCACAGTGACTGCTCTAGCCATTGCAAGGGGATTGCGGTCTTCTCCATTGGTAGATTGTAAACTGCCGTCTCCACTAAAAAAAGAAAACCAAGTTTGATTAAAAAGTAATCTATAATGAGTAAAATAAAGTATTCCATTTAGCAAAAGTATTCAATAAAGCAAAAACAAAATATTGATATTGACAAAAAGTATAAATTTGTGATAGAAAAAAATAGGAGATATAAATCATTTTCAATATGTAATTGCATCACATTTGATGAAAAATCTCACCTTCCAACACTTTAGCATGAAATAAGGGAAAAGTGTGAAACTTAAAACTAGTAAAAATTTACATATGATAAAATCATTTAGTGATACATATATAACATGAAAAAATTACTTGAAACATGAGCAATTTTCCAAATATAATTACAATGAGACAATATGCACTTTGACAAGACATTTGTTGTAGTTGATATAAAAATTATTCATTGCGAATGTAAAATAAAATGAAATCCCTTGTTAATATAACAATTTCAATGCTATCTTGAAAATTACTATTAAAGAACAGCAAAAAATTAAAAACGTTTTAGAATTAAAGAATTTAAAACAAGGTAACAAAAGCAACTAAAGGAAGCTTTTTGTGTAGACAAAGAGAAATCAAAATTTTATCTTTTGTCATCAAAATCAAAAATATCTGGTAGGTATAATAAACCCTTTTTCTTCCTAGTAAAAACATCTGCAAGCCAAACATGTGGCTAAACCTGACAAAAATTCAAACAGAAAAAAATTACAAAAAGAATCAGCATGTAAAGAATTAAAATCGACATTTAAATAGCAAGGTATTTTAAAGGCATTTAAAAAGCATAATTTCAAAATAAAGAGAACATGAAATCAAAAGCTGGTCTTTCAATATTATTGAAATTAGAAGGGGACAAATTTACGAAAAAAAATTATTTTAAGACAGCTTATCAA
Source organism: Argiope aurantia (assembly GCA_026543865.1). Taxonomy (NCBI): domain Eukaryota; kingdom Metazoa; phylum Arthropoda; class Arachnida; order Araneae; family Araneidae; genus Argiope; species Argiope aurantia. Next base: position 303,373 of record JAPMOR010123119.1, read on the forward strand.
AACTGCAAATAAATGGATCCTTTAATGAGTATAGACAATTCAAAGCCAACAAAAAATTTAATTTATGACATCTTAATCCACAATGACTAATTACCAAAGTTATACTGTGTTACCATTACAGATAAACATAATTTTAAAGCTATTACTAAATGTGATATTGATTTAAATAAACCAATTAATAATTTAAACTAATATTAATATCGATTTTTATAATAGTAATCATATTTTACACTGACTCTGAATCTATGTTATGAACTTTTTCCTCTTATAAAAATTAAAATTACTATGAAGAGAGCATTTAAATTTTCTGTTGATATATTACAGTTTTTTTTTAAAGAACAGAATAGCAAAATATAAACAAAAAAAGTGAGATCATTAGAAAATTAAAATAAGTATAAATAAAACAAAATCTTTATGAATATATAGTTGTTAACAGAAAAAACATTTACATATAAGAGTTGTTCAATAAAGGCTAAAATTGATGTTTAAATTCTTCCCAGCCCCCTTGTAAAAAATAATTCACTACTATTTGCAATTCCTAAGGTGTAACTCTTTTACAAATGAAATATATCTATTACTATCATTAGATTAGAGGATATATTCTTAAAAATGGCCTCTTCTTCCAACTATTAAAAAAAAAAGTTTTCTTAAGGAACAATCATTTCTTATTTTCTTTACTCCCATAAAACAGAAATATGAAATAGAGTCAAGATCAGAATAGTAAGAAGATACAAACGATTACTGTGATTACAAGCAAAAGAAGGATCTTATATCAGAAATAATATGTATCATATGTTAAAATAATCTCACAGTCGGATGTTACTTCCGCCCATTTGGGGGGGGGGGGGTCTGATGGTAAAAAACAAACAAAAATTGATAACAGCCAATGTAGAGTTAATATGCACAAATATTAAGCTTAAAATTGTTAAAACACTAAAAAACAAGATATTACAACCTTATTAGATAAATAATAAATAGCATATGTTTCTTTTCTCTTGTCTCAATACTTACTGAACAACTCTTACATATGCAATTTTATCACTAGAGTAAATAGTAAAATAAGAATAGTAATAGCAAAATAAGTACATCACATTTACTATACTGTCACATAAGTACATTTTAAATAGTAAAATAAGACATCACAAATTAAATTAAAACAAAATTTTCTTTATTTTTTTATTAAAAAATTCATGCACATCATTAAGTATATAGTTATGCATTATTTATTATCCAGAAATATAAAACTCAACTTTTTTCTTCTTTTTTTTTAAAATCAAAGTACTTTCAAATTATAACTGGCAAGATATTACTTTCCAATATTTAAATTCATTGACATGTAATTCTGTCATTTTTTGCACTTTTAATTATTTCCCACATTTTTATTCAAGTAAGGCATGCATTTATAAAATATTTATGCTTATTTCCCAACAGTGCATATTTCCCCATTCCCATTATTGTAACTATTTAAACATATCACAAATAATTTTCCAAAACTAATTAAAAGTTAATTAAATTTCAGAGTATATAATAATATTACGGGCAAAAACTGCATTCCACAATTTGTCTTACATTCACGAAATCAGTCTTAATATTCAAACTGAGTTAACAATTAATTGCAAATTTCGTTCATATTTCTCAGCAAACAGTCACTGACAAATTGAAAATATAATGCCATGAAGTATGAAACTCAATTCCTTTTTTTAATTATTGGACTTCTGCCAAAAATAACGATTTAAAATACACATTAAGTTTAAAAAAAAGTTACTATTTTTTAAAAAGATAATGTTGCATTAATTTCTAAAATAATGTATACAAAAAAAAATTAAACTTATAAGAATGATCACTTCACATGTATAGTGCAGATTAAACATAAAGTTATTTCATGAATTGGAAAAAAAAAAATCATTTTGCCAAAATAGATGATTTTACTTCTCTTCTGAGATGAGTTTTATATTAGATCATAAAACAATAAAATTAATCATGTGACAAATAATTAAGTTGCACTACAATAAGTCTATTTATAATGTATGTATCTTTCAATGTGAAATTAATGCCAAATATTTACTTTAAAAATCCATAAAGACACTGAATATCTAGGTGAAAGATAATAGTACTTAAACTTCTTGCAAAATATAAACATTTACTATTTATGAAAACACATTTCTATACATAAAACCTTCCTGTGTTTTACAATTAAAAGAGAAAGTATTAATAAAAAATCATTCTAATTGATAAAAAAAGTCATTGTAACAAGATGAAACAGTAATAAAAAACAGAAAACACACTGGAGCACTGCTAAGCAGATCAGCAATAATTTCATGCTTTAGTATTTGCTAAGCAAGGTGATTTGCAGATGGACCATATTACATCAAGAATTCAGTTTCTTCCAAAATTCAAATGCAAGGTATGGGTGGTGAAATTCTAAGCAGTTAAACATTTTCTACAGAAAGGGTTTAAGCACCCTTAAAGTACCATTCAAGCTAACAATCATGCAAAAACATCAAACATTTAAAGAAATCAGACTTTATTTTAAATGCATCAGTGCTATAAATGAAATCCTGCAGGAAATTGTAATGGGAGAGTAAAATGTTGCACATACATGCTCAATGTGAACAGAAGCAGCTAATTTTATTTGTGAAAAAGCTTTTCAACTAGCCAGAAAATCATAAAACTGTGGAGGGCCAAAAATGCAAGTTCTTTCAAATAATACATAAGAGCAATGGCTAATTTCTACTGGCAACATCTATATGTTTCTAGGACTATACTTACTTCAGACTTTGGCTTCCACCACCCAAATCTTGCCTGGAATGCAATGGAGAAATATATACATGACTTTAAAATCAATAGCAAACATATAATTCCAACCAAAATCTGACTGAACACTGATGCACAAAAACCTTTGGTACAGTACTTCTTAAAATCATTTTCCATCAAAGATAATGTAAAACTATGTTGCTGGAATTTAAAAACATGATGCTACCTTGTCAGACCTCAAGCATTTTTAAACTTAAAGAATGTCTTCTGCAATATCCCACAAAACCCTTTTTGAATTGCAGATTTAAAATGAAATTATGAATTCTTCATTCTTTTAGTATTTTTTACTTTTCATCATTTTAATTTTTTACAAAGTTCTTAGTCACTTCGTGCTTATTTTTTTCAACAGTGATGAACTATAAATAACACTTTCTTTCAAATAAAATGGATAAACAAATACATTTAAAAGAGGGAGGCCTAAAATTCTTTTATGTATCTGATAATTCAAAACGGAATATTATTAGGGTATTTCCCTCACAAAAACTAATAAAATAAATTAGGAAAGCTTAGAAAATATTAAAAGTTAAAAAACTTCACTTGTCCTAACCTTTAAACACTTAACATTCTATAAATGCAAAAACATTTTTAAAACTAGTCACAGCTATAACAATTTATATTTGAAGAGAATGAGCTAATATAAAGAAGTAATCATAAACATACCACATTATAATTATATTATCATACAAGTTTTCAAAATTGAAGTTCCCCCTTAAAAGCTCTAGAAATGATTATAGACAGAAGTTGTCTATAATCATTATAAGCAAGAGGAGATGAGGAGAAAAAGATTAAGTAACAAAACCAAAATTAATAATGTATCAATAAATTTAATTTTAAAATTCTATAAATTCTTTTTTCACACTCAGTACAGCAAATAGTTCAGCAATAAACTCTCAACACATATTTTAGTAAAAAAAAAAAAAAAAAAAAAAAAAAAGGAATTCAAGTTTGAGTCCACTTGATGCAACTTCCAAATAAATATTATGATAAATTTTTATAAGATTTTTATTTCTTTAAAAAATGATTATCAAGTTCAACAGCATTTAGAATTAAATCTATTGAAATGAAGCTATGTTAAACCAAAATTACCTAAAAGCTACTTGATAGATCCATTAATATTTCAATTTACAATAAAATGATCCCATTTTTCATTTTTTTATAGAAGAAAATTGTTACTTAAATTGCCTCTAAAAAGAATAATTTGTACTTTACCTCTTAAATATGAAAGAATTGGTGCAAGGAAATGTATGTCACATGAAATAAAAATATCTATATAAAAATTTCAGATATCATTTATAATAATTACTCAATCTGCAGGCAAATATAAAATGGATTTAAAAAAATATATACAATGAATGGCAAGGAAAAAAAAAACATTTCTTTTTTACACTAATTGTATAATTTTGCTTGACAATAATATTACTACCAAGGGTTAAAGAACAGTTATGTTCTATAATCTATAAATCAATTAATGTCATGGAAATAGAAAACTAACTAGAACAAGCACTATTTGTTACATACTGCAACAAAATTGAATAATTTTTCCCTTTCTCATTGTTATGTATTCTTTACAATAAAATGTATATCAGATGCAAAAATTGTGTGAAAATTAAGAAAGATTATTTTCACTACCAGTATCTAAAATGTTCAGTTCCATTCCTAAAATATGGTGATTACATAGAAAATTTTGGTTTGAGGCATTTTAGGAAAAAAAAAAAAAAAAATCAAAACTGACATTGTGAAAACAATGGAGTTTCAGAAAGTATATTAAAACAGTCTCAATAATTTCTATAACAAAAATTAATTTTTTGGAAATACTTAATAAATAAAACAGCACAACTTTTTTTTTTTTTTTTTTTTTTGTACTTAGAGTACAATTCATGGAATGTTCTAAGTAACATTTACATATTCTCTAATATTGCCAATACTAATCAAGTCCATCTCCCAAAAAAAAAAAAAAAAAAAAAACCTAAATTCCCTGAAAATAAAAATTACATGTTTGGCTCAACATGGATTCATAAGATTGGAAAATGTAAAAGCATAGCAAAAAGCACAATTACCTTTCACTATATTAGAGCTAATACCTTATGAATATAAGCAGATATTGCACTCAAAAACATTTACAGGTCATGATATTATTCTGTACACTAAATGACTAAAGAGATGATAGCAAACATCTTTACATAATTCAAGACGCAAACCATTTGAAATAAATATATTTATTTACTCTAATATAATGCATTTCGAAAAACAAAATGTGCACCTTTCATGATCTTTCTCAACCAAATGATACCGAGCTCGAAATGCTACCAAATGAGCATAATAAGCAGGAGCTGGAATGGACACTGATCTGGTACAACGGACGTATGTATGACAAAGTTGGTAAGTTAAACATTGAAGCTCATCTGCAGAGAACTGATTATCATCCCACAGTACATGATAATGAGAGGGACGACTCGTGCCCTAAAAAGGAAACGTGCTGATTAAAAATAACATTACATTGCAAAATTCTAAGAATATTTGCAACACTAGCAAAATAGAAATTTCATGCAAAATTTCAAAGACCTTATAATAATTTGAATTATTAATTTGAGTACATTAGATTATTCAGTTACTGATTTTAAATTAAATAACAGGAAAACATTTTTCCAACTTTTAATCTACAACCTCAGTTTGAACAAAATATTCTTTTAAAATATTTTCTTGTTATAAATAAATATTTCTTATAAATAAATTTTAATTTAAAATGTTTTAAAGGCTTTAGCTTGGAGAAAATATTTACACTGAAAACTAAATATGAATAGGGAAAATTTAAAAAATATTTTATTTCAGATTTAGTTTTAATATAATAAACATGGACTATACCTGTATACCAGCATGACTGCAAAGGTAAAAATCAAATTCAGTTGGATGAGTGATACCCACATCGACTGTTGTGCCAGCTGGTATGTTTCCACTTTTACCAATTTGTTCCTTTTTATCAGAACAAAACAATCTAGTATGATGACGTTTCTGAACAACAATAAAAGTTATTCCTGGTTTATAATCGGCCTCCAACTTCATGCAAGCTTCCCGAACTGCCAAAAGCTCATGGGTAAGCACCTAAAAGTAAATAAAAAATCAGAATCAATCAATATTCAGACAAATGAAAATTTAAACAAAATTAAAAAGTATAATTTCAAAATAAAATTATTAAAATTTTATAACTAAAGAAAAGAATTTAGATGAATTAAAGAATTTATTACTTGCAATTTTTTTAAAACCTGTTTTTAAATAAAATGCATAATACACTTTTTATTCCTCTGTCCACTGATATATTAATGTTTTAATTATTTCTACCCAAAATATATTAATTTGGTTTTCTGAATCAGAACCATAATTTATTCTCACTTCTAAAATGCTTAAATATGCTTTTTAAAATAATTATATCTCTTTTCAATACCAATCTTCTTGGAGAAAAGTCAATAAGTCAACCATGTGCAAGATGCTTACGAAATAAATAACTAAGTAAATCAATTAAGTTTTCCAACTAAGTAAATCAATTAAGTTTTCCAACTAAGTAAATCAATTAAATTTTCCAACTAAGTAAATTCAAGATCAGAGCTGCCTTTTAATTTTATTAGTGTAGTATATTCATAATTATCTATTTAATCTGGTTAAATAAATTATCCATAGCAAAATAAGGAGTTGTTTCCTTTGTCAAGGTATCTTGTGTAGATATTTGTTACAACCTTATCTGCTATGCGATACTGCACATGATGAGACAAGCTATGTTTTGACTTCCAAATGTTTTATCCATCTTTTCACATTAATATAATTTACTAATGAACAGTGAAATAAGATTTAAACCTCTTACTATGGCTGAATATTAATGATTTCCTATCCAGAAATATGAAATGATAATATTATATACATATATACTCAGCATAGAAGTTCTAAGATTTTACCCCAATATCATGCAATGAAATGAATCTGTGGCTCCACATCTAGGGTCAAAATGAAACATGTTATTGCATATTCAAGTTTTCTTTATTATTAATTTACTTTACTTTACTTAAACATAGAAAGAATGCAATCATCATTGGAGCTCAGGGGAAACATGTTCACCTGCATTTTGTTCTAGGGGGTAGATATGACTGGAAATTATAGAACATCCTGGACATTATAAACACATTTTATTTGATTCAAACTATGCTTTACATTATATCCTAGTTTATTTTAAAAGTATAAGTACCCATACTGTATATAAAGTATATGATTTTTACTTATAATCATTATTATTATTATTATTATTATGCAAAAAAAGTTTTAAAATTTTATCTTCAAATCAGTACAACATTCTTAATCTTGGTCTGCTTCACTCCGTCATAAATGCATTTAAATGTTTATTCTGTGCCATAATAAATTATTGGCCAACACCAAGAAATCCAAAAACATAAAAAAGAAATTAAAAATTGCTTTTTAAAGGTGTGAACAGAGCAAAGAATGAGCATTTATAAGAGCTATCCAGGTGTTTTTACTGTTTGGATTATTTTCTAACTACATTAAGTCAATAAGGTTTTCAGCAAGTAATTTAGTGTAGTAGTAAGACAGTATAGTAGTGCTGTAGTAATAGTGCAACAACGTTGGTCAGCGGATATTACAAATATATATGTCATATGCATTTCTAAGACTTCTATAGAAAGTGAATGCATTTACTTGGAAGAGAACGCCACCTTTCAAAAAAGAACTTACAAAGTTTGTGTAGACATAAATATAAATTTATCCTAAATTTTGCAATCCACTTCCTACAGTAAAAATTTTAACTTACCTGATGAAACTGCCCTTCAGATACACCATCTCGGTAGAATATTATTCTGTTAGGTTTAAATCGTGTTGATTTGTAAAACTGTATGAGTAATTCCTTAACCATTGATGCCAAATCTTGTATAATTTCTTGTCGATGTTGCTGCACTCTAACAGTAGCTGCATATCTACTAGGATGACCATCCATACTGCCAACAACCTGAAAAATAATTCAGAATATCCATGCTTAAAAAATATAAAACATTGGCTAAATTAAACAATATTACTACCAATGAAAAATATCAAGAATTTTTATAGAGAAAAGTACTAATTTGCAAAACATATTTAAAAAACGAAATTAAATTTTTTTTAACACAAAATCTTCAATAAGGCCAAGAAAAAATTTCTAAGTAATATTTTTCTAAATTTTATATTTAAAAACTTTTTACTTCCCACTCAGAGTTCAAAATTAAAGCATCTTAAAATTTTGAATTTAAAGAAAATTATTTTTATTAGTCATTCACAATACTGCATTATTTTTACAATTTTCTTTTAAAGTGAAACTAATGTAAATAAGGTTTCCAAGGGACTGTTTTGAATTTTTTTTTAATTATTCAGAAATATTTAACAAATTTTAATTAACTTAAAGATTATTATATTATACAATAATGCTGACATTCGACATATGAATGTATCTAAACTTAAGAAAATTATGAATCGCAAATTGTTCATAGGATACAACTCAAAAGTTTCCAGTTGATAACAGTATTAGTTAAAATAAGTACCAACTACAGCCAAGAATAAATTCAAGCAGGTATTTTTTAGATAGGGAAAACTAAAATTGCACTTTTAAAATTAAATAATCCACAAAAGTTTGATTTTTTTAATGATATGGCATGCCCTGTATTTTTCATCCTTTAGCAAAGAATATACATTCTTAATAATTTGTTGAACCTAAAATTTGAGCAGGTCAACAAATACAATGTCATAATCACATAACAAATAACATTAATGATCTGGTTTCATTTTTAAATTGCTTGAACATAAAATAAAGAGGCACCATGTTGAAAATTTTCCTAATAGATTTTTTACAAGTATCTATTATTCTCAAGTCAAAGCAAAGTAAGCAATCTAATTAATCAAGATCATTCTATTTATAAATTATCATATACTTGTACAAAAATCCCAAACTCAAAATCTCAAAGTTGAAATTATGAATGACTGCATACTTTCTTTTTCTTTGCTCTGTTTATAGCAGTTTTTTTTAAAGTTGTTTGTTCTTAAAGCAGAATAAATGTGGAAAATTAAGCATAAGTGATTTTTTAACAAAGGAAAAAAATTCTAAAAACTACTTTACCGCTGCTATAGAAGGTTTCTTATTATCTCCAGCAGGGGGATGAGTCACATCTGCACCAAGGAATATCACAGGTTCGTTGAACACTTTGGGTCTAGAAAGGTGAATAAATTTATTTTCTACTACTTCAATTAGCAATTCAAGTTTTCTTGATTCAAGCATAAAATTTTGAAAATTAACAATGAAGGGAAAAAGTTATCAACCCAAACTATGCATTTTTTTAAAAAATCTACACATGTACTATAGTTGAATAATTAAATGTCAAATGTATCATTTTGCTAAAAAATAGGGGAAAAACAGTATGTTAATGGCAGTAAAATTTAAAATTCATTATTAGAAATAAAAATATGAAGTTTTGGGGGGAAAGAACAAATAATAATGGGGGGGAAAATCTCAAAATAATAATAATAATACATACCTAATATTAGGAACAAGTATACTATTTATACCTCCTAATTTGACATTAATTTTTAAACATAAATTGGAGAGAGTTTGTGGGGAAGTCTTATTGACATTCTTTGACTGAACACACTGGGTAGCCATTCCAAGGACAGTATCGCCAACTCTCTTAACTTCAGCTGTAATATAAAATGGGTCAATTTTAAATTACCTTGCATTTTTCTCAAGCTATCATATTTAGTTTTTTGCTAATGAATAAGCACTAAGCAATTAACAGCCCACACATCGGGAGGAAACTGCTATAAGTCATCAATGCATAAATCAAGTAAAATTAGTTTGGATAGAATTAAAATTTTACATAAATTACATATTACTGCTTTAAAGTGAAGTTAATTTAACATAATTATAAATTTTATGTAATTATATGATTATCTATTCTCTAAATATAAATTATATCATCTATCTTCTAAATTTTGTAATATTATAATTTCATTTCTTCATTTCTATTCATAAACATCAAATAGATTTTTTTTAAGCTTTTAACAATTTAAAAAATCACATGATTGAGTATTTGATAAAACAATGAAAATTCTTTGAATTTCAGGGCAACATTGTAATCTACTGTTGGAAATTAGGGGTGGGAAATAATTTTTTTTTCAACTTAGCTTTTTTAAAAATCATTTTAAATCATCAAAATTTTGAAATAGATTTAAAGTTATTTTTGTGTGATAATATTCACGAAAATCATAGTGAAAAAAAGGGCAAAAATTTGCTAATTTTTAAATAATATCTCGGGAAATAAATGCTCCAAAATGCACATTCCAACCCTTTAAGATTAGCCATAGGTCAAACAGTTTTTCTTGTAGCATGTCAATACATGCATATTCTTTTTTATTATTAGTACAGATTAAAACAGCATTTCTATTAAATTACAGTGATGATCATGTAAGAATATAGAAATTTCCAATATTATTAAAGTACAAAGAGAAATATTTAGTTAAAAATAACTATTTTGGAAAAAGGAAGGAGAAAAAATATGAGGTAATATGGTCTTATAAACAAGCATTAATATAATATAACACAATTACCATCCCTTATCAAAAAGATAAGATCTTCTAACATAATAATCTTTTTTTAAAGGCTTTTTCATTTATTTTCCCTACAAAATATTTCAGAAAACCTTGGATGTACATTTGGGAGATTCACATGCATAGCACATCTTGCACATGTGCACGGTAATAGCATTTCCCAGAGGATTGTGTTGATGCAAGAGCATGATGGCCATTTTCGTGTTCATAGCATTGTTACACTGTACTAAGCAAATAAGCTAAAAATTATTAAAACTGAAACTGATGTCAAATGAAAGCAAATTACTTTAAAACATCTCCAAGAAAATATTATATTTATCATGACATACGTTACATGAAAAGCCAATCTATTATATAAAATTAATTTATTTCTTGGAGAAATAACAACATTTGTGTCTTTTATAGCAGCTTTTGCAACAATTTATGTCTATTCATTCCACTTTTTAATAAAAAATTTTGTGTAGCAATGCAAAATATATTCAAAACAAGTAGAAACAAACTTTCTAAAGATTACTCTGTATCCAAATCTCATTTGTAATTACTAATAAAATCAACTAAATTATCAAAAAAAAAACTATTATTGGCGAGAGTTTGTTTCCAACTATCATGTGACAACAAAAATTTTAATGTGTATACATTTCGATAATGAAATAGGTAATTAAAATAATTGTGTGCATAAATGAATGTAATTTTTAGAAATCAAAAACTGTACCGTTACTTTTTGACATTGGCCTATAAAATCAATATAGATATGATTGTATAGGGTTTCAGAAAAACAAATGATCAATTGTTTAATTTTAGAAGGAATTTTATAGAATTTCCATTTATATTTTATCAAATCATTAATGTGAAATAAAATGCTGAACTTAATATTAGCAAGGAAGAAAAAAAAATTCTAAAATGGCATTATTCATAAAGGATAGTTAATGTCTAATCTTAATAATTTTTAATTCCAGTAGAGCAGAAAAAATGAATATACATCAAAGCAAACATCAATCTTACCATATACAGGCGTCTTTCCTGGAAGAACTACAACGACTAGTTGCAAGCCTTGGAATGTTGATTTGAGGTAGCGAAACATGGGCTCCACTTGCTCTGCACCAGTAGCATATTTGCAAAAGCAAGGTTGTCCAATAATGGGCATGCCAGCATCATTGCTAATTTTTTGCAATTGCTGAGTAAAATTTCTAAATTTAAAAAAAAATTAAATATTATGAAATTTTACTGATTAATTAAAAAATTTATCTCACAAAAAAATGTACTTCTATTCAATTTATTCTCCACTCTTAAGAATATTGAACACACACATACACTCTCATGGAATAGATTGTAAATTCAGACAAAATTTTTAGAACTGAAGAAAAAATAGTGAGAGTCCAACATATTCTCTTACTACTCTTCTGAAATCACTTTTCTTTTTAGTTTTAGCCAAGAAGTATTCTTTTAAATAAAGAAGTGTAAACAATTTTTCATTACTCAAATTCACTAAGGAACAGCTAATATTTAATTAAAAATTTTAGTTTTGTTTTAAGATTTATAGTTTGAATGACTTTTGTTACTAAAATATAAATATTTTCAAGATATAATTTAATACTTTAATGGAGAAAAATTTAATGGAGAGTAAATGCTATATATATATATATATATATATATATATAGTTTATCATGAGCACAAATATAATATTTGTTCAATAATAAAAATAATATAAACCTTAAAGCATCCTCCCTGCATGTGCGTTGAGGTGCAAAGCATGCAATGGCCCACACTCTGATTTCTACACCAGTATGAAACTGTTTGCCACGCATGTCCCATACACCTTGATTTGGTATGGCCTGTTGTTTAGTCTGAAAATATACAAATAAGAATGTTTTAAGAAATACATCATTATGGAGATAGTAACAAGATTAAAAATAAAGGATAACTGGATTTAAATTTAAAATCACTAATGTATATAAGAATTTTTAAAAACTTCTTTTCTCTTCAAAACTAAGTACAACTTGGCAATTTCAACTATAAACAAGAACATGTTGTAAGATATACTTCTGCAATTCTCTAAGTTTGGGAATTGTGAATTTTAAACAATTACTACAGGAAAAAAGAAAAGAAAGAAAATGTTGCAATTTTTCCTTTTAAAAGATTTTTTCTCTTAAAAAATAAATTCTTCAAATTTGCCATCACAAATTATTTTTGAAAAATTATCTTTCACTGCAGGAAATAAAGTGCAAAAAGAATTCATAAAACCTAATGATAATGCAGAGAAACAAAGATTTTTACCACAGATCATTAGAATTCAATAACTCCACTGAAATCATTTTAATCACAAAGATTCGTAATCAATTCAATTCATTTGGAGACAAAATACCCTTTTGACTTGCTACTGAGTAACTTTTTTGTACCCAAGCATAATAACACAGTGCATTTGGAGAAATACATTCATACAGTTTGCATGGAAAAGAAAAAAATTACATTTAGAATAGAAGAATTATGAAACAAGATTTAAAATTCACAATATAACTTAAAAGTCGGAATTTATTTATCATGTGATGTCTCCAAGAGTATTTTATAGACATATATGCCTGTGGCAATTGATTAAAAAATATAAAAATTTTTTTCAATGAAAATACTTATTGTTAGAGATTTGATTCCCTCCAGTGGAGAAAACTGAAAAATCTGTTCCCCTAACCAGATGATATTCGAACGAAAAACATATTCTAAGAGTGGGGAGCAGGTTAAAAAATTCCAAATTAAATGTTTATTCAAAATATCCTATTGTGTTACAATCAAATCATATTTTAACTTACAATATTTTAGTGCATTATCATAAGAAATATTTACATTTGGGAGCACAAGTTTTCTTGTATCAAGTACGTCAGAAATTTTGGCCAATCAATGGTAAACATAATTGTAAAAAGGTGATATTTAATTGCATTACTTGCGTGAAAAACAAAACTGTTTTGACATCCCAATTAATAGGCGATTTACCAGCTGATTGTGTAACTCCTAATCATGTATTCAATATTACTAGTATTGACTTTGCTGGCACATTTTTCTTAAAATTCAAAAATCAGAGAAAAGGTATATATTGAACAAAGTTTATAATGTAATTTATGTGTGCTTATGTACTAAAGCCTTGCATCTTGATTCCGTAACTGATCAAACATCTGACTGCTTTATTGCAAGTTTAAAGCGTTTCTTTGGAAGGAAAGGTAAATGTGCAAAAATCCTTATTGATTCCAAAACATTTACTTCGCAGAATCCCTTACTCTCCAGAATTCAACGATTTTCAAACATTGTCACCTAGTCATTTTTAGATTGGCAAACCAATTAATGGAATTGCCAAACCATTATTAATTAACTTAAATGAAAAACAACTATCAAAATGGCAAAAAAATTACAAAATCTACTCAAAATATATGGAAAATGTGGAAACAATTATCTTTGCAATTTACAACAACATTACAAATGGAAATTCAAAAAGAATGATGCAAAACTCGGAACACTTGTTCTGATAAAAAGTGAAAACTTGTCTGGAACAAAGTGGTTGTTAGGAAGAATTACTGAAGTTTTCCATGGTAGTGAAAACCAAATTCGAGTAGTCAATATTAAATTACCAAATGGTAATATCCTAAAACAAAATGTTCATGATATAGCTATTTTACCCTCTGGAAATTAAGTGTATTAATGTTGCTATTTGTTTTAGTTTATAATATATATAATGAAAATTAATAATCAGAATTGTATTTGTATTTATACTAATTGTATAATTTGTATTATTGTGAATTTACTGTTTTAATGTAACTACAGTATGCAATTTTATGAAGGTCTTCATCCAGGGTATGGATATTAATAGTTATGATTCCCTTCGGTGTAGAAAAGGGAAAAATATGTTCCCCTAACCAGATGTATTCAAGAAGTCAACACGGCAACATATACACACACTCTCTCCTGTTTGTGTTGTGATGTGGTTGTGAGGTAGTTTTGAAATGTCCGTGTCCATATATGTATGAAAATAAAACCTATGAAAGTTTCAACTCCTGTTTCGTCATTAATGGAATTGCCATGCACTGATTGAACACTTATGTATAATAATCTATTGAAATTCCAACATAAAACATCCATAAAAACTATAAAACTAACATTACTTACTCTGCCTCCATATTGAAGCTTAGGAGGAGGAAGTATTCTGCCTCTTACTTCCATCATAGTATTACTGATGGATAAGCCAAATTCATGAACATAAGGATCATCGTTAAAATTTGCTCTTCTTACCTAAAAAATTAAAGCAATTACATTAAGAAAAGAAATTAGCAGCCATTAATGCAAATTTTCAAATAATTTAACTACTTTATATATATAATGAGATTTCTGGATTGGTTTGTCAATGAATCAAAGAAAACAAAAAACAAAAAAGAAAGAAACTTACTGTGTTAGAACCAGAACTTTGACCAGTATTACTAACAAGATTATTGATCTCCCTTTCTCTATCTGGCGCAGAGCGTGCAGTTGCCTAAAAATACACATAATTTGATAAAGATTAGTTACACTAATAAAATAAAAATTACTGCTAACAAAAGAATTTACATTTTTAATAACAATAAAAATTAAAATCTTTTACAAAAATTATCGCAACTTTAGAGTTAGGAATATTTAATAGAAGTTTATACCCTTCTCCTATTTATTAAAGGGGGAAAATAAATGCTTGCAAAAATCTCCCATCTATATCAATAAATATAACATCTTATTTAGTCAAATAAAAGTTCAAGAAATCTTTACAGACCAATCATCCCACATCGATATTTTTTTTTCAACTTTTCTAAGATGTTTCATTTTTTTTTATAATTTAATTAGACATTTCATCCTATATTGTCTTACTGATTCAATTAAGAATTATAGAATATTCTGCCTTTGTGGGTTATGAACAATTTTTGTTTAAATCATAGTCTTTGAATAATTTAATCAATAATCTATAGATTTAGGTTATTAAGTAATTTCACCTTACTTCAACCTATAAAAGCTAAGTATAAAGATAAATCATCACTTAAAAACTTAGCTTACAAATTACTTTCCTTGTCAAAGGTAAGTTTTTTTAAAAATTCTACTAGAAAATCTAAAAATATGCAGGAGAAAAATGACCAATAATTTTGTGTAAATGTATTTATAAAATTGTTTTCTGAAGTAAAAAGTTAACCTTCTTCCTTTTTTATAGTAAATTAAAAATGAATTCTAAAAATAAGATTCTTTAAATCATGCTTTATTAAAATTAAAAAGCATATAATAAAGATTTTATTTAACTCTTTGACATACGGTGGTATCACAGTAAAACCACCACTTTCTAAAAATTATTTCTAAACGTACGGTGGTTTCTGATTGAAACCAAAAGATCCAAAATAATATTCTAACTTTAATAATTGCTTGTAGATGTCAGCACTAGTTAATATCCCTCTTACGTACGAAAAAATGCATCATTTTTAGATACATACAATACATTCAATTTAATTATTTTTTTTTCATCTAGCAAAAAATAAACTGAAAATGCATTAATAAATTTGTTGCATGAAAGCTGTCTACAGCATACACATTTTTTTTTTCCAAATCAAATCGCAAAAGAAAAGTTCTTTATACTTGACATCTCTTTAGATGGTTTCAGAGACATACCACCATACACCTATGGCATGAGATTCTCTACCACTTGAAAGGCATTAGCGAAACAGATCGTTTTCCTTCTCCTGACTCTTAGTCAAGTAGCTGGTCATTTATGGGGCTTTTACTATGTGTTTGTTTGTGAGGAATTTATTTATATTTAAGTAAGGTTTATACGAAAGGGATGGTTGAAATTTTCACTTTTCAATTGTGTTCTTCTTGTATTATTCTTCTTCATATTATGGGTATGTTAAAAATATTTTCTAATATGGTATAATTTTCTTAATTTTTAAATGGTTAATTTAAATATTATGTTTCTTTACAACTTGAATATAATGTTGATTGTATTTAAAGTAAATGCAACATAAAGAACTTGCCATTGTTAGCTTTATAATTGAGGATTTCTTGTTATTAAAATAGTTTATTTTTCTTTTATAATTTTTTTTCATGTTGCAAGATTGTATAAGTAGTTTGATAATATTGTATGTTTTAGTATTTCCATGAATAAATAATGAATAATTATGTTACGAAACGAATTAAAAAGAATTATTCTTAAGAAGAATATGTCGTAGGTGACTGGTGGTACTCCAGTGAAACCATCCTCACCCTTCATAATGCAGTCCACCATTAAAAAAAATTTTAAGGTATTTTCTCTTGCCTTAGACCCTAAACATGTAAATTAATTATACAATTTTTAAAAATTCAGAAAATTTATGTGTGTGTGCACTTTAAAGAATATGAACTAATATACCTTTATCATTGTTGATGTTTGCATGTCAGTTAATTTCTTGATGCACCTCTGACCAGCAACGATGTTACATACCTAAAAGAATATATTACAATTTAGATATATGCAATTTTTATAAAATATTTGTAAGTACTAAAAAATACAATTCAGGCCAAGAAAACTATATATATTCTTATTATTTTGATGGATAAAAGATAAGTGTACTCATTTTCCCTCAAAAATATAAACAAACTCAAATTTGAACTTCTAGCCTGAAACATCATGACATGATAAAGTTTAAAGCTTGAATCATCTGCCTTTGGTATGCAACATCAAATATGCAACCAAATAGATAGCATCACATATTATACTCTGAAGAAAAAGAATTTTTTAAAAATAAAGCAATTATTAACAAATAATACTAAAAAAAATTTAATTATTTTAAATTGAGATTATTTTTGCAACATGCAATTCAGAATAGTATTTAAAAAAAAAATTACAAACACAAACATTTTTCTTTTTACAATCCATGTCTCCATGACAAATGCTGTTTAAGAATAATTTTCAATAATGTTTGTAATAATTGTTTTGAAAAAGTTATTGATATAACTTCCCCCCCCCCCTTCCAAATGAGTTTTTCGTATCTTTAAACTATCAGACACTTATTTTCATTTGATAACATCAAGTTATATGTTTTTAAAGCAAATCAAAATAAAATTCTATATACAGAATTTATGACTTTAATGTTGCTCAATCTTGATGTTGCTTGATCTTTTTAATTAAAAAAAAATGCCAATATTTAAAATTATATGTTTAATATTAACTCTAATATAAATTTATCCCATCCAGTGCCAGCTGCCTAGCTTCAGAGTGTTCTTAAAACGGTTGCAGCCAAGATAAAGGTTGAACACAATATACTGAAAAAGAAATTGGCAGAACGTTTGCAAACCGCCCTAGTATGTTTTTCTCCCCCCCCCCCACCTTTAACAACAGGGTGCAAACTTTCCTGTTCTCGACTTTCACCTCCCCATAAAGACCGGGGATTTTGAATAGTAATAAGAGATCAATCTAGTAATAAATCTGTCGGCATAGGGTAATTGCCTTGCAGTTTTCCAACTAAGAATTTGGTTTTTGCTCTGAGAACTGATTCTCTTTCAATCTGAAGTGTTTGCAGAAAATAGAATTTGTTTAAAATAAATAAATAAACAAATAAAAATAAGAAATAAATCATATAATATGATTTTAAAAAATTTTTGTAAGTGATAAAAAAATTTGTTTATTAAATTATATAGAAAAATTTTCATTCATCAAAATGCATTATGAATATAATACATTCGTTTTACTTACATTCAGAGAATTTTACTTCAATTTCTTCTAATTTTTAGTTTAAAACATTTTACTCGTATTTGAAATGAAAATAGCATAATATACTTATTGAATGAATATATAGTTCTCTGACTAAAATAGATTATTAAAATTATTTTTTAATAATACAGTAATAATAAAAATACTACAATTATTAATCTGTTATTAAAATGTTATTATAATTAAAAATCTGTTATTAAAAATTTTTGAATAAAAAATTTGTTGGATTTTGTTTTGTTTGATTGTTTTAATATTTTCAGAAAACAATCTTTTGTCATTATAGTAATATTGTAATGTATATAGTAGTAATAATATTTTATAAAAATATGAGCAACCTGAATATTTTTGACTTATTGTATTATCATATTTTGAAATAATTTAAATAATAAGCGAATTCCTGATAATAAGTTTTTAAAGTTTATTTAAATACTGAAATAAAAAACATGTTATTCACAAAGCTTACTTCTGATCAAAATTATCATTCTTCTTTTAGTAAGTGAATGTTTTAAATAACAATTTCTTATATCATTTATAAACTTGTCACAAATCTTAGTAAAAATGACTCGTAGTCAGCACCAGAAATCTTTTCATAAATCCATGCATTTCTCTTTCTACAAATATTACAATGACCCTTTCCTCCATTTAATTCCCTCAATAAAACCAAAATTTCAATTGTATCCATTTTATTAAGTTGCAATATTATGATTTTTTAGTGAAAATTCGAGAAAACTTGTAGATAAAAATGAGACTTATCTGCATGTACCGAACAATCAAGAATTACCCCTTTCAGACCGTGTCTTCCATGCTGAACAATTCAAACGAATTTCTTAGGCAATATTTATAAGGTGTTCCACTGCATGTGAATTTCAAAAGATGAATGCACAATAGAATAAAAGAAAAACAATCTAGAGTAAGTACTTTTTAATCATAACTTCAGCAAAGTTTAAAACACGTGATTGAAAAATAGTTTTTATTTCATTGCAACAATAAAAATCCTTGCCACAAATTTTTACACATTGATTAAAATAAAATAAATTATAGATATTAATGAATCTGAAATAGTTTTGCCAGTTTGCAGAGGATGAAAAGAGTTCTTCATTTACAGGTTCTTATCCTCCGGGCATAAAAATTGGATGGGAGAAAAGTAGCTTAACAATGACATTACATATTAAGAAGGCTGTGCAAAAACGCAGATAATTAAAAAAATTATTAGTTTATATATATAAGAAACAACAAATAGAAAAACAGAGAGATGCGTGAAATTTTACATTATAGAATTAATTGGCAAAGATGGGTCAGAGAATCAGGTTGGTGTGTTAAAGCAGCAAGTTATTGGAGGTCTAGTCACAGAAGACTCGTCAGTGTCTCATGCTGTTAAATCTTCATATCATTTGCAACTTTATTTTTTAACAAAATAAAAGTAGCATTTACAAATAGTTTTTAAAAAGCCAAATGCTAATATTTTATTGATTTTTAAAGCATGATAAAAAAATTTAATTGAAATTTTCCTGTGGTAACTCGAAGGAAAGTAAATTAATTTTAAATATCTATATTCATTCAACATATTTAAGTATATTTTAAATCAATATATTTCCTTATGATAGTGCAATTAAATCTTCCAACTTGTTGCTACTATCCGTTGAACCTAGTTTTTTTACCATTTTTGATATCAAGACATGATTTAACTTATTTTCTAATGTTGAGTATGTTTCAATGGTTTGTTTTAATTAAAAATTTTATTATACTTCAGATAAAACTCAATTACAGAATCAAGCATTGGTAAAAAATTTTTAAAGTTTTCCTATTTTTGAAAATTACTATTAAGGCTGACCTTAGCAGGTGCATTAAAAATAATTTTCCTATAGGAAGCAAGTTTCCTATTAGAAATAATTTTCAGTAGTGCCCGATTCAGTAGACAAGTTTCAACCAGATTATAACTAAAATTTAATAAGAAAACCTACTTGCATTGTATTAGTAAACAGAGAAATAGAATTTTTTTTATTTTACTTTTTAGTCATGAATTATTATTAAATATATTAAGAAGTACATCTTTAAATGTTCTATGAAAGAATATAACTTCAATATAATAAATTTGTATATCAAAAATAGTAGAGCACTCACTGTATTTGGCCTAAAATCTAAAACTGAGTAAATAGCAAAGCTTAAAATACTTTTTTTTTCTTATTTTATTGCTATAATATCCACACTTATTCTATAAAAAGGACAGTGCTCTCAGGAGAGATAAATTAGCCTTTTGGATCCTAGACTGATAAGTTTCAAGTATGGTGTAAAGATTAACAGAAAAATTCAGAACATCCTCTCGGAATATATTTGTGAATTGCTGAATACTAAGCAAGGGAAGCATCTACCTTTTCAATGTAAGAATTCGTACTTCTGTTACACAGCATACCTGGCACATGTTCTGTACAACCCATCTTGCGACAAAAGTTTTTCTTGAATATGTTGTTGTCGATAGATGCAATGCTTCTCTTTGCGACACAACTTGGCCAACTCTTAGCACTAAACTTACGGACATTTTACTGCTTGATTTGGTCGTAAAATTTCTATTAACAATGCAGACATGTTAAAAAAATACTTTCGCATAGAGAAACATGCACTTTCTTTCCAAATGCTAACAATTGAATGAAACCAAAATCCATAGATAAAAAAAAAAAAACCCTTGTAATAATCTCTGATACATTTCTCTTAAAACATATTGCACAGTAAAGCGATAAATGAACCATGGCGGTAATGAAACGGAATATTATACATTTACACCACATGGTGCTAAATCTTCGACATTATTCCAAACAAAAAGGAATGATTCTATTATGTCTTTATTGAGAGTAGACAGTAGATAGTAAAAATATAAACACGGTTTTAATGTGTAATGCAAGATATATGTAATCTGCAAGGTGTGTTTATGTGGTGCTCTATGTTTTCAGATACATCAAACGCAATCTGTTATTTAAATTGCCTTGCATGTAACTACAATGGGTGAAATATTGTAAAGCATGCGCATTAGTCACATTTATCTTTTAAATATTGAATTTATGCCTTTTTATAAATTTCATTTAAGAGTTTTGCTATATTTTAAGCCCGTATTTTAATTTTTTTGTCAGTATTTATAGTTTTATGCTAATATTCTCATTTTTACGAATTCTGTAATGATACATGGAATTCGGATATTTTTCTATTTTTGTCTTTTACAAAAAAAAGTGTACTATTTTTGATAAAAAAAAACGTTTAATAATCATTTAATTATTTTTAAAAGAAATATTTCTAGTAAAATATAAACAAATTTTATTCAGTATACTATGTGTTATATTTATTATTCTCATAAATTGTATTATACTTAAAATTTCTTCTAGAAGACATTTTAAAATATTTTTAAGCTACAATTCATCAGCAGCTATGTTGCACATATATAGAAAATTGTGTCATCTGTTTGGTAGTAACTTATATTTATATGGCCATTCATTTTTAAAGTATACATGCAAATCAGTTCTCTTTATAAAGTTCTGAATTCAAAACATTAAGTTGTGATAAATTCAAAATGTTAGCAATTGTATCAGCCTTTAACACATTTATTTATTTTCATTAAATAGACAATACTGTTTCAATGCAAGACAATAATTATAATTGCACAGATACATTTATTCATTCCATTCTTCAAAGCAATGTCAATTAAATTTACTTATCATCCAATTTTGTTCAATATAAATGTTTCTATAATAGTTTTAGCATTTTATTAAACATATTCTCTTTTTCCATATGCTGAATTTTTTTAATAGACTTTATTATCACTAAGTAATTTTTTTTTTTTTTATCATCTGTGCTTTTTGCAGCCCTACTCAAGTCACAAAACTTCCTTCCATTTGAATATGGTTTATAAAACAGATTTTAAATATATATTTATAATATAATTATATATTTTAAAAATCTAATTTTGAAAGAATATTTTTTTATACTTAAAGGTGTTTTTTTCTGCCTAAGCCCTACTCCCACCCCCCAAAAAAAGCACAAAGATGATATGCAAAAAGCATTAAACATCGCTTGTATTAAACTATAGTGAAATTTAAAAAAAAAAAAAAAACTTAAATAATGAAGAATAGCAACTACTTCTAGCAAGATACTTTATTTAAAAAGGTTTATAAAAATAAATAACATTTCTAAAAAAGCTATACTTCTACCAAGCAATATTTAAAGATACAATTATAAATAAATATTTGTCTCTCATCATAATTGAGATAAAAATAAATTTTTATAAGATTTTTTTTTATTTTATTACATTTTATTAAAAGGTGTCATCAAAAGTTCACAGTACTTTTTTAATAATTCATCAACCAAGTACAGGAAACTCAAACCCTTTTTGCAAACTAATCACAATCATTAACCATTATAAATTGCTGTAAACATGAGAAATTTTCTGCTGTTAATAAGTATAATAGCTTTTGCTTGGATATTAAATTTGCTGTGGAATAATTAACTATTCAAATCAAAAATGAAACACACAGCTCATATCAGAGATCGCAAATTCTTGTGAAGAACGTTATTTCTCCTCCTTGGGAGTTCATTCCCCAAAGTGGAGGTGCCATCCACATTCGATGAAAACCACAAATAACATTAACAAGCAGATGACCCACCTCGTTTATTATATTTAAAATCTAAGCATTGACTACTTTCTATGTCGGAATCGATTTTAAAGCTATTTTCGGAAAGCCACTTTCTATGTCGCAGCCAGTTTTAAAGCAAATTTCAAATAGCAACTTCCTACATTCCAGCTAGTTTTCAAGAGATACATTGGAGCGACTTTCTACGTTCCAGCCGGTTGACTAGGCTTCTCACTTTGAACGAGATATTTATCTTTATAAAAAAAATATGCAAAAAATATTTTAGACATCTATTTGCTTATTTCGATTTGTTTCAGAACAAATAGCTCAATGCCCATAAATGTACACTATTTCTGAAAAATTTCTTTGTTCCTACTTTAGCATAGTTTTTAAATAAGTTTTCTGAATATTTTAAGAAATGAAGATCTATATTAATATTATACAAATTTTCTTATGATAAATCATTAAAAACTGTTGTAATGCACGAAATAAACTCCTGTTTAAATTTTTGAGAAATTATTTGTAAAAAGTTTATTCATTCAGTTATTTTGTCAAAACTTGTAAGGAAAAAAAAAATCTAAAAATTAGTGACTATGATCAAACGATTATTTTAGGGGCATAATCTGTTTATTTAAAAAGGGGAGGGGGGGACTTTTGCAATAAGGTATATAAGATTCTTTTAAGTTAAATAATTTTAATACTGTATTATTTTTTAATAACTTGCAGTTCAATTAATAAAATAACAATTTTTGAAAATCAAACTTTAAAAAATTATATTCTAATAAAAGAATTACCTCTAAAGGAAGATATGTATGCTTGTGTTCTTGTCCAACTTGTAAGCATGGGAAATGAGGATACCTAATTAAGAAAAAATAAATAAATTATAAAACGAAATTTGTACTGAGAAAATGACATTAACACTTAAAAAAATATTATTAAATCTCATTTGAATAGAAAGAGAAATCAAAAATTTTAAATACACTATAATATGAGATTTTAAAAAGAGGAACTATAATATATATAATATATTCTCAATGTTATAAAACCCAGAACATGCACATGTTTGTAACTATTTTAAAAAAATGAAAGATATAAGAATTATTTATTTAAAAAAATATAGAAATTACCGTAGCTTCATCTTGTATTTATCCAAGAAGTATTTTGCAACAGTACACTCCACAGTCTGTCCATTTTCAAGTTGAAGAGGAAACCTAAAATATAAAATTTTTCAGACTTCATTCTTAAATTTTAACTTTAAATTTAAAATTGTGTAAAACTATTTTAAATAATTCCAAAAGATTCATATAAAACAGCATTTGAATTATTGATTATATAATAATTAAGGAGAAAGATTAAGATTGCACTCCAGAAATTAGTCCTAAAACTTTCATTTAACTCACAATTTTAAACATGGCACAAGTTTGGTACAAAAAAAAATAATAAAGTAATGTTTTGTGCCAAACAAATAGAAAGTAGTAAGATAAGTATGATGAATTAAACAATAAAATGAATTTATGTATAAAATAATTATGTTACAAAATTTAATATAGAATTTTTATATAAAAATAATTAATCTCATAAATAATAAAATTCATTTCCAAAAATACTGAAATCCATATTTCTGCAGAAATGTGTGATATCTGCATTTCAAAGGATACCATAACTATCTCAATCTGTTTAGTACCTCACCTCTTGGGTGAGTGGCAAAGATTTATTTTCCAAAATTCTCAGAAATAATTTTTGATTTAAACAATAACGGATTTCATATAAATTAA
Source organism: Argiope aurantia (assembly GCA_026543865.1). Taxonomy (NCBI): domain Eukaryota; kingdom Metazoa; phylum Arthropoda; class Arachnida; order Araneae; family Araneidae; genus Argiope; species Argiope aurantia. Next base: position 327,931 of record JAPMOR010123119.1, read on the forward strand.
ACATGAAATGTTAATCTTACACTAAAAATGATTAAGTAAACATCAGAACTACTGCAACAATATAGAGATTGTTTCAATAAAATTTTAACTATACAATCAAATTAACTTTCAAATATTTTTCTTGTAATATCTGCATATCATAACACAGAATAATAAGCTAAAAAAGTAAATTTAAATCATGAAATTAAACTTTTTTATTAAAATTTGACGAATTTAATACAATGACAGAACCAATAATCCTCCAACCCCAAAGGCTCATCATGCCACTCAGAAAACATCTTTAAGCCACTTACATTTAATCAACAATATCAATGACTAAGAAAAAAGTTTACTAATAAATGTAACAAATAACAAGGATTATAAAAACACTGATAAAGTCCTGTGTTTATGTTGCAATAAAATAATCAATACTCTTTGATGGCATAACAAAGAATCAAACATAAATTCTGACACAATTTGAAATACGACATCAAAATGTCTGCTTTGAAGATAACTTTAAAGATAAATATATTTCAATAAAAAGTTTAAAAATTGTAATCTTCCTTTAAAATATTTTTTTGCCACAAAATATTTAAAGGAAACTTTCTTTTCCATTGGCTCTACAATTTAAATCTTTCAGCCGCATTTTTCCTAAATACTCCAACTTTATTAAATTTCATTAATGAATGACAATTGAAATTTTACTAATTTGTCATATTCTAATCCATATATTACTTGATGCAATAAAAGTATCAAAATGATTCATTGGTTAAATTAATTGGAAGCATTATGCTCTTTCTCTAAACATATCTGAACTGACATTTTCTTCAATATTATTTAAGCTTAATTATAATAGTAATTTTACTACGGAAAACTTACGATTGAAGCTGAGCAGGCCTGCGTGTAACATTGCATACTCTATATTTTCTCCTCATAGCACCACAGTGGGTAATTTCTATTTTAAGTCCCTTGATTTCTTTGGTGAACTTGACTCGTTGCGAATCTGTTAAAGGTTTCTTTTGCTCACTTATGTCTCTGATATCTAATACTTCACACAGGAAATCAGTGACAGGTTGTGCTTTGTAAAAAGCTGTAGCAGACACTAAAAACAAAAAATAAAATATTAAATATTTTGGAATGAAAAATAAATATGCATTTTTCTTCTAGAAATTCATGTACGTACATTTCATATATAATACAATATATTTAATTTCAGTGAAGAAAGCACTATATTTTGAAAATGAATAGAATTACAATACAAAAATTTCACAGTAAAAAAAAAAAAACGCTGTAAATTACATTCTGGAAATATTTACAATACATTTGGAAGAATAAAAATAATATGAATAGGTTTCAGTATTGAATTTGGATTACTCTTAACATTTAGCAGACTAAACAGAAATTCAGATATTCAAAACAAAGGAAACGATGCAATTGCTGAACAAAAATTTATCAGAACACTGCTGCATTTTAGCCAAAATTTGCTATTTTAATTTTCATAAAAACATTTTAATATATATATTTGAAAAATATAGAGACTTGTTCAAATTATTATATTAATAAAAAGGGTTATTTATTACAACTAACTAAAAACATTTCATATTTAATAATTATTGATGAATATGAAAGATCCCAACTAAATTTAATATTTAATTGCAGTGAAAAATGGCAATTGACCCTTAAAACAAGAAGAAGAAAAAAAAGAGTAGATATTAGAACTTGGGAACAAGGATAATAATCGAAACAATTCCCTTAAAACTAAACTCTAAAAAATTTCACAGTTCCTTCTTATCTTTAACAAGTTAACGTTGAAAGTTTGATATTTTTACTGATTGAGGCAAAAGGAACCGCATAATATATAGCTTGTCAGCCAGATGTAAAGAGCATAAATACCTATAATAAGCAAAAATTATTAGTAAATTAAGGCTAAGTCAATCCTATGTTCCGCCTTACAAAGCAACACCTACAATAGTATACATAACTTGCGCATGGGATAAAAATCCATTTCAACAAAGCTAGAGGCAAATAGAGTAGTAAAAGCTTCTTAGGGACAGTTGTTGTTACTGGCCATAGAAATGAGATTGAAAAATGGTAGGAGTGGAAAGCAAATCCAAACTGAAATCAAGTCCCTTCAATACTTCAGGATCCTAATGCCTATCCACAGATTTATCTCGGAAACAGCTAGTAAAAGAAATTTAATACATTTTAACAATAAAAAAGATATATTACCATCAATGTTTAGCATCATTTTCCATTGACTAGGCCTCACACTTTGATGAAAACCAAACCAAACTTCTCGTCCTCCTCCTAATGGATGATTATAGCCATCTGGTGATGAGAAAAATGATCTCCCAACAGGAGTAAACCTAAAAAGTAAAATTATTGTAAAAATCTCTGTCCAGATAACAAGTATAAAAATTTTATAAAATATCAGTTCAAAAGAGTAAATAATTTGGGGAAAAACATTCAAATTTTGAACCACAGAATGAAACATTAGATGGAATATACCTCAAGATGCAATAAAAATCATCTAAAATATACAATATATACTTTAGATCCATTTTTTATTTTAATTATTATTATTCAAGATTGACACCCAAATCTTGAAAAAAAAAATTCTCTCAGGCTTTTTCTTATCTCTGAAAGAGAAACTAGACATTCCGGTATTGAGAAATCTAAATTTGACTATTTCAAGAATGGGAAAAAAAAAGTTAAGGGGGAAAAAAAAAATTATGATCACTTACTCCCTCATCTATAATTTCAGGATATACAAAATTAAGGACTTGGGTAAAATAAAACACAAAATAGAATCCAACCATGTTACAAACAATTTAATGATTATTTAACCTCTAGCTTACAGTCAATACAACTGTTGTGCCCGATTTTTTTTTTTTTACCTTTCCTTACAGGCTTGGTACAACTGCTGTACCAGAAATGAGTTTGAAATTTGTTCCACTACTTGACTGAAATTTCCAGATGAACCCTCATTGCCTTGTAAAATTTCTTCTCTTTTGTGTCGCACCCCTTAGGTTCAGGAAATTTCGTCCGGCAGTTGTTATAATCATTGTTGACACTAGTAAGTCTTGTAAACCCTGTTTTGGCGGCTTTTTTTTTTTTTTTTGAAAAAATAACATTCCTAAGTGGTATGGAATGGATGTGCATAATTTCATTTGTGAGTAGTACTCGAATGAAAACTTTCATCTTTTCCCATTTCTTGATTTTTTAACTTTATAAATTCCTTAATATTTTAACTTAATATAATTTTGTCACTTTATAATAAGATATGCTTATAGTTGGGCCCATCTATTCATCTAAATATTTGAACCAAGAATTTACTAAACATTTGAAGAAAAATTACTTGAAGTTTCATTTCTGACAGAATGGTATTATGAAGGTAATCGGCACCCTAAACAAATTGTTACTTCTTCGCTCCCATTCGTCACAAATGATGCAGAAAAATTCAATGGAACCTCGGTTGTTGTTTTTTTCACTCTGTAATTATATTTTACATTCAAAAGTGAAAGAACACTTTATTTTGTCTTCATGCTTATTCTTCTCCCCTCCTTAATGGAGTCATGGGTATATATATACTTCCCAGTCACTAATGTATTAGTCTAATACTGTATTAAAGGATTCACAACTAACAATTTTTTTCAGCTTTAAATTTTAGTAATTGAACTGGATATACTGGTTCTAAAAATACATTTCGGTTTTGATTTTTAAGTAAGCTGTCGGTTTCGCCATTATTTTTCATAATTTATGAAAACGATTGATTTAATAATTTATAATTATTCATTAAAAGTTATAATTCTAATTTTAAAATATTGAAGAAGGTTGTTAAAATCTATCAAAAATTAGTAGTTTTTCTATATCAGAAGAGAAAGATTAAAATTTTTATACTTTCATTTCAATCCACTGAAAAGTTACTAGACACTTAAATTATGCCAGAAATATTTGTATCGAAATAAAATAAAGTAGCTGCATAAAAAAAGACAGGAATTCTAGAATTAATTTTAAGCATTTCTAAAAAGATAATCTAAATCAGCTGCTAGTAAAATTACTTGCATTTAATAAAGAATGCTGATCATTTAGAATGCCAGATATATATATATTAGTTTTTTTGCTAACTACTTTTCAGCGTAATATTATCGCAATGTAATCTTATGTATCAAATTCTAAGTAAACCATATCTAAGCTTACTTTTTAAAAATTGTCTTAAATCTGATGATTACCTATGTATTAGTAGTTAGTATTCTGCAGAAAAATAATTTTTTGTTATAATTCAGTTATTGATTGTATGCAAAATTGAGCATATTTTTCAAAAATACTACACCGCAACAAGTAATTGAAATTCTCAGCAAAAAAAAAAATTGAGAATAGAATAGGAAAACATTACTAGTAATTATATTAAACACCATAATCCCTTATATTTGATTTCTGTGTACGCAATATATTAATATTAAACCATTCAAAGATATTTTAATCTAGAAAGCAGATGAATATTATCTGTTATGCACAAAGAAATGGGAATATTTTTAAAAAGGAAATATAAACAATTAGGATCTTTATGCATGATATATAAATCGTCACATTTTATCAAAATTGATGAGTTAGAAGAATAACAAAATAAAATTCACAATCATGTGTTCAAGCTTTATAAGAATTAAATTTACAGCTTCAGTAAAGCTTGAGAAATTTACTTAATTACAAATATGATTGAAAAATTGACAATACGTTGTTTAATATGCTAAATAACTATGCAGCAATTATCCTAATTGCAATTTATTTAATGTCATAATATTTAATTCAATACATTCTCCAACAGAAATAGTAAACTAATGTTTCAAAAAAAAGGAGAAAAAAAACTGCGATAAAAAGCTTTTTCTAAGGTTTAGACGTGGTGAAACCGCTAAAAAGCAACCTGATTAAAATGGAGAGAACAGATGACCAATTACCACTACGGATGGTCGCAATCAGAACAGTTATTTCCAACAATCGCCTTTAAAAGAAGGGGAAAGCATCTTCTAGCTTTTTTCAATGAATGCCTGTATTCAAAGTAATTTTCCTGAGTTTAGGTTCCTGAAGCTTAAAGGTTAAATAAAACACATAACAAATACCAATTCATGTACTTGAGCATCTAATTTCTGTAACTTCTGAAGAATTTTCGGTTCCATTTTTCTTTTGAACAGTTTAATTTGCAAAACAACTTTAGATTTGGTTGATTATTCTCCCCTTCCCTACAATTTTTTTCTGGTTTTTCAAAAACTTCTTTATACTTTACATGTACTAATTTTGTGCACTGAAAAAAATATCTTGAAACTCAAACATTTAAGACACCTCCATAAAAGTTCATGGCTCACATGCAGCTCTTAGACGAATTAAAGAATTTTCTTTCAGATTTTCAACAAGCCTATTCTTGCTGATCCACTTTCCACAACTGCATGGCCAAGTGATTATACAAAAATTATTTTTACAACTTCCTAAAAATCAGAAAATTATTTGGAAATTAAAACATCAAAATGAATCTCTTCATTAGACTAATTAAGCTATTTTTTCTATTCACTACTTCGTTTTCTTTTAAAGGAAAATTAAACTGGATTTTCGCATGTTTGGCCCAACCCAATTGTGCAACGTCTATACTGATGGGCCATTTATAAGCCGATTCCATTTTGCAAATATGTAATTCAGGATGTACAGTGAGGGAATACTTGGAGATAACTTGCTTTACATCCTGCATGCCTCATATCAAACAAAAACCTGTCCATTCATATAAAACTTTCAAGACTAGGTTCAGACAGACTAATAGAAAAAAGGTTAAAAGGTATGCATTTATTTATTTATTAATAATCTTCACAAATCTAGAACACTTTGTTCATGAATATTCTAAGTAAATGTTAGTTATTATTCTAATTTCGATATTTCTTTTCAGTCTTAGAAGTTGGGCTGATCACTGAAGAAAAGTATAACTTCTGCACCTTTTTTTTTTTTTTTTAACAATAAGGCTATGATCTTTTATTCTTCAAATGTTTAAAGAGATCAGTATCTTTTTAGATGATAAAAACTAAGAAATTTAAAATTTCCAGCATTCTTCCAATTGTTTAAGGAAACTTGCAAAATTACCTGCATTTTCCTATTTTGTGACCAATTTTTAAATTTTCTGTATGTTTTTATTTTCCCAGTGTCATGGCAATCCTATTTATTTAAATTTTTGACAGTATTTGAAATGAAAATGTACCAGCAACACCTGAGGAGACAGCTATTAGCAAAACAAATTACAAGAAATAAATTTTTCAAAAAAAGATTAAACTTACAAAGCAAAATGAATTATGATCAAAAATGATTTTTGATTACTTCAAAATTAAATTTTCTAACTTGGAACAATAGAAAATTTCATTCATTCCGACTTAAAAACAGAATACTATCAAAAAAATAAAATCTTTTATCATGTATCTTAATCATGTTTAATTTAATTCATCTTCAGGATATAATGAACAAAAAACTATATAATATGAAAATAACTATAAAATATGGAAAAAAAATTGTTTTGAAACTCCTATTCCCAAATTTTTAAATTTCAAGATTTTTCCTAATATATTAAATTTTTCGTGCATTTCAATTAAAACTAGAACAAATGGTGAGATATATGAAACTTACCAATAGATTCAAAGATTGCAAATCAATTCATATAAAAACTTAAAAAAAAAACAATTACTGCCAATATTTTTTTTTTTTTGTTTCTTTATTCCATTTGGTAGAATTATTGTAAGTATACTAAGGCAGGCTATGAATTACATGAAACATCTTTATATTTATTACAACATCACAATAATTCAGCTGGAAAGAAAAATATTAAATATAGAAATTCCAAGTAACTTTTAACAAAAAGTAGAAATATAAAATTAGCACAAATTTAATTAAAAATTTTATTCAAATAAATAGTAGCAATAGTGAAAGAAAAAATAGTAATGCATTCAACAGCAAATAATTCCGATATCATATATTGTAAAAAAAAGAAAGAAAGAAAAGAAAAGAAAAAACACTTTACGTCATGCTTGGAAGATGCCTCATTACAACATCAAGGGCTTGTATAACATCTAATGGAATTGTCCGTGTTCTGCCTTCAAGTGCTTCTTCTAATGCAAATAAGCTCACTTTTGCTAACCATTTTATAGCAACCCTAAATACTCTATCTTTGCCTTCGCCAGGTAAGGTTACTTCAAATTCCATCTATAAAATAATTTTTAATGAATAACACAATAATTAAATTATCATAAAAAAGTTTTCATATGCCCCATCATATTTACCTTATCCTGTCCAATGGGAATGTCATCTCTTGTGTACATATTTTTTCTACCATCAAATACTGGTTTAATATTTGAAAATATTTTTGAATATGACTGTACCATTGTTTCAATGATTTCTCTGAAAAATAAAACAAATTTTATATACAATATCAAGAATTAATCAAAAATTTAGATAAATCGATAATTAATTCAATTAAGGAATACTTTTAAAAAAATCCAAAATATTAATTTCCTAATCCATGGTAGTATTAAAAAATTTCTAAATTTCACAATCGTTTCGAAGCTGTGCTTCAAAAATACTGAAGACTAGTACTAATAAAACTAGCACCACAAAATTAAGGGAGAAAAAAAGTCAGAATATGCACTTAATGTCACATTCAGTTTTTAAAAAATAATTTCAAGAAAAACTTGTAGATATATTCATAATTTAAAAACAAAAAAGAATATTAACAATCAGCATTACCTATAAGTAATTATTACATTATGATTATCTATACTAATAATAAGTATAAATGTCTATATGTGCGTGTTTGTGTTGATACATTACAAAGCAGACCACTTGACCTAAAGCTACAAAATTTGGCATCTTGACACAATTTTTTAAAAATTCTATTTGGAATATTTAGAACTAAATAGATTTTTTTAAATTCTAATTAGAAATTTAATAAATTAAAAATTAATTTGAATTTTGATGTTCTTGAGTGACAACTTCCAAAAATATTATTCGAAAAAAAGTAAATGTTACCATTTAAAAATTTAGAAAATCATGCTTATAGTACAAATTGCATAATCGTGGAAAATTTTGTGGAATTTTGACAATTTTTTTTTAAATATTTGCCTGATTTACCAATGACAGATTACACTGTTGCCTGAAATTTAAGTTTTCAATGTTTCATCAACTATCTAATGGTGAAATTTTTCCCCTTTTGTTGAAAGCTAAAAAAGGCTTCCGTTTAATATCTATGTAGTTTACAAGAATGTATAAAAAAATAAAAGTAAAATATTGCAAAAGTTAGAAGACAGATGAACTTGATATTTATGTTTTTAATGGTATGATGTCAAAGGATTTTTCATCCTATGGCAGTCCTATGTCTAATGGAGGACTGATCTTAATTAGAAATTATCATTCACATAATAAATAGAGTATATTTAAGAGACAAAATAACACAGCTTTAATGTCTGATAATTTGGTGGACACAATTATGCATACAATTTAAAGAAAATTAAATGCAACCAATATTCCCAGTGAACCAATTGGACGAAGAGGTTTAAATATACATACATACACATTTATATATTATATATTATATATATATATATAAAGGTTTACTCTATTGCAACTAAAACTGAGTCAGTTATGAAAATTTGAAAATTACTATGTATAAAAACTAATGATTTTAGACTACTCCATTGATCCTCTCAAAAAAGATATGAAAATGCACATTCAGTTTTCCAAAAGCTGATTGTGCCCCAAGATTACAAAAATGTCTATTATTCTAAAATTGTAACATTCAAAACTTCAAAATTCAACCAAATTTGATAGTAAAAAAAAGTTTTTTTTCCCTCCCTCCCCATTATTTAAAGTTTGAGTGCCAAGAATATTTCACAGAATACGATTCCTTAGGACCAAAAGCCAATATAAGTATTATTGAAATCGCTTAAATCCTTTTGAAAGTAAAATTGAGATTTCTGATGAACCATAGAGTTTTTATGGAATAATTCTGTAAGATATTGCATATGTTATAAAAGTTATTCTGCAATGCACATAAACGCCGAATGATTAGGTTTTCTTCATTCGTATATTAAAAAATATACAAGCTTGATTTAGAATATATTTAATTTATTCGCATATATTTCACAATATATCACAATTTAGCATATAATTTAACTACTGAAGAGAGAAATTGGAGAAAAAAAGATGAAATATAATAGATTATATACAAATAACAAGTTATATTCATAAATATGTATGTACGTCAAACTCAAAAGCATAGAATGCAAAATATAAAAAGGTTACACTTGCTTTTCTCTTTCAAAATAAAATGGAACTAATTTAGCATCAATTATATTTTGCAAGAACAAGATTTTAAGCAAGAACATAACAATTATATAAAGGTAATAATTGTAATATTTCCATTATTATCTTAAAATTATAAGCACAAAAGCTTTTCACAAAACCAAAATAAAGAAATTCAAAAATAAAAAAAATGTAAATTTACCTGTTGACTTTTCGAGGACATTTGTCTGGTGTAATTGTGACATCATAGTGGTGTAAATATCCTCTTGGCATTCGAATCTCGAAATGATTAGCTCGCAATAAGATTGGCCGACCTTCTGTGCCCAGATTTGGCCTGCGTGGGCAGACAAACTGGGGAAGGTCAGGAGGTTGCTGCGATCCACCCGGGGGCTGCTGCATACTTGGAGCTCCTGCAGGTGGATGAGTAGATGATGGCGTCAAAGGTTGTGTGGCTCGTGCAGGTGGCCCCACTGGCCCAGGTGCTATTCATACAAAAATAAGTTAATTACATTAAAAAGAATTTAAATTTTGAAATTAAATCACAGGAACAAATATATAATTTTAAGAATAAGGAGCAGTGCAAAATTTTAAGAATAAAAGAACAGAAGAAAAATAAGCTCATGCAAAATTAAAAGCACTATGCATTTAACTGAAAAAAATAGATTCACAGCAACTAATTTAGGAAAAATTTAGGTTCAACAAAGTATTGACAGAAGCCAACCAAGCATTTGGAGGAAAATTCAAAACAGACATTTCTTACAAATTTGAAAAATGAAATAAAAAATAAAAATGTAAGCAATCATGTCCAATCTTTAAAGAATATATAACATATATCTTTGGGTATGACAATCAAAGCAAGATAATCAAATTTATTTATGGTTTCACTGTGTAGTTCCCTTTTATAATATTATAAGAGATTTTAATTATTTTCTCTTTAAGCAATAAGATGAATGAACAAAAATTAATTTAGTGAAAAAAATCAGACACAAGAAAAGTATTTCATTTACATTAAGGGTTTTGTTTTCCAATCTTGAGAGAATTAATATTGAATCAAAAGTAATACCATCATCATAGAAAAAGTTTTTAAAACTAAATAGTATAATTATATTTAGCAATCTAATTTTCGGTACATTCTAGTGATTAGCCAATAGAATAGTAGTATTTCATATATTTCCTAACAAATGCTGTTGAACTAATGGCGAAATGGCCAATAACTTTATAATATTTGCATTAGATAAAAACACAAATATTGACACATAAATTAAGTTATATTATATTAATTGATTTTACACTACAGATTGGCGTACAGATTAATCAATGTCAATATTTGCAACTCTTAATTTTACTCAATTGGTACCATCCCCAAATTTAAAAAAACAAAAAACAAGTACAATCGAGCATATAATAACTTAGACAAATGAAGAATGATTCAATTCCTAATTCATTTTCATAGATTAACTTATTCTATAGAATAAAGGTTACTTTTCTGTTAGTTAGGGCTCCAAACAAGAATTATTTATTGCCAAAATTCAGCAATCTTAAATATCAATGTTGTTACTAACAGAATAGTAGCAACACTCAAACTTAGTGATAACTGGGTCCACACTAACAGAAAAATACAGTTTTAAGATATGTAGGCGGATCAAGCAACCTACCGTAAAGAACGTCAGGTTTAACGGGTCCAGAAATTAAATTCTTTGAGAAAACTCAATACATGAGGTTCTTTTTACTGGAAGTTACGAGCAGTACAAAATTATCCTTATTCTCTGTATATAATAAGTACTACAAAAAAAATTAAAAATAAAGTTAAAATGCTAATATAGAGATTAACCTTAACCTTATATACTAAAAAAAATAAAATTTATTTTTTCTTATTTCCCAAATTAATTTTTTTTTCATTGAATCTTTACTTTATGTTGTAGACAGAATAAATTTTAAAGAATTGGAAGTACTGAAAAAAAAAAGATTTTAATTTATGATTAATTATCCCAGCCATAAATACAAAACAATTCTCAAAAATGATTAATCAATCAGTAAAAATGGTTCTCTAAAATATTTAAAAACTAAAAAAAAAAATAGCGAAATTAAATTTTGAAGTTTATTATTTTGAGTATAAGTAATATTCTATAATTTATCAGCGAATGTCATAGTTCAAGATAAAAAATGCCACTCATTTTTGACTAACGAAATCAAGATTAAATAACCAACATCAAGTTCACAAACATTAAAATCTAATCTCTACATACCAAGGGAGAAACAAAATCCTTTCCGAGATATTAACGAATGACAAATGAATCATTAAAATAAGTTCTTGAAATCAAAAGTAATTTGCAATTGCAAAAGAAATGTAAAAAAAAAAATTAATAAATAAATATATATTCCACACAGAAGAAACCAACAGATTCAATAGTGGTTTGCCACTCAAAATCAAGAGCACAAATTTCTAAAAGGACGAAATGCACTTCACATTTCAGCCATCAAATTTTAATAAAATTTCTGAAATTTAATACGGCATGTTCAATTTTTCAATAAGCAGAATCTTAATCTAACTGCAACAGAAATCTAACTGCACATTCAAGCTGGTATCACTGTAGTAAAATAATAAAATTATTTTTTCAAAGCACGTAAATCATTAGCTCAAATCCAAATGAATTTACTTTCTATAATCATCCTTATTTTAATATTTTTTGATAATATGGGAATGAAGAATATTCCAATAATATATACAAGATCAAAACTGTTTCTTCTGCTTAAATATTTAAAAAATCAAATTATAAGAATTGTTTAGACCAAAAAAAAAAAAAAAAGGAAAGAAAAGTTCATTCATAATGGTATGTTCCATACAATTATGGACACATTGCGATTCTTCATTTCTGACAGTTTTAAACAATCATTCTGGATGATTTGTGAAATGAAGGGGGAAAAAAAAGCACAGAGCACAGTACCGTCTGCACCACTCATTTTCCCTTACAATGGTTGCATTGTGAATGAACAATTTTCAACCTATTATTTGTGATCGCTAACTATGGTTATCTATTGCTTATTTGTGTAAGATACCAAACTTTCATTAAGTAGTAAAAATAATAATAAAAGAATAAATAAAGTTTAGAAATAACTGCAGCTATTGAAAGTCACCCCTATCTAATAAATTTTCAAGTCACTCCTAAACTATTAAATTTTTATAAAAATAACTTATTTTTCTTGGCAACAAGCTATGATACGATGCATTACCAATTCAAAATCAGAATAATAAATGAACGTCAGAAAAAATTTTAAGGTTATCTTAGCATAATGTAATGTTTTGAAAAATTATGCAAAAACAAAAACGTGCAACTGAAAGCAGTTTTGAACTAAATCAAGCATTCATTCTGCTATGGGAAAATACTATTGGATGTTATTACAATAAATCCCATCTTTTTGCTTAATCATACAGTATATCAAATACATTTAAAGAATAAATTTATCAAACAGATAAAAATAATACAGGAAAAAAATATTTGTATAATAGAACATATTCATTAAAACAAATTTGTCTTACAAACACACTATTTGTATATTAGTAGCCAATAGTTATTTTATATAAGAAAATCAGCAATATAAAAATCAGATATACTTGAATTCTTCAAAAATCAAAAGCGGAAATTAATATTTTCATATGCATTAGATATTTATAAATTAATGTTCGTTTAACATCAAACAAAGGAATACAAAATATGGAAGGAAATGAAATAATTCTTTCAATATTTATTTTTTTTAAGATAATGACTCCTTTTAATCACGTAGAAAAATATAAGTCAAAAATAATTGTTAGTGGTTTGGAAAACAATCCTTCAATAAAATATATCGTACGCATAAGTACATGCAACTAGTATAACTTGTATGGGACGATCATATTTACAATGACCTCCCCCTACACACATGCGAAAATAAATAAGCAACGAACAAAACTGCAAACAATCGTAAAAGAAAATAAAAGAGTAAATACTTTTACTGTGGATAATTTACTTAAAAATCATATTTTTTGAAAATAGACTTAACATTTGTAATAATTTTTTTGATTTCCAGGACTAAAACCATCAGTGACTCATAATGTAAACACAGGAAGTTAAATTATAGTTATAATACATTTCTTAATCCATCTTAGAATTTCTAGTAAGAAAAAAAAAAATAACCACATGGTAAACACTTACGCTGACCTAAGGGATACATGTTTAGGGGACCCCTACACCCTCCGTTAGAGAATCGTTATATCCCCCTTGTTGGATTTAAGTGTATAGAAAATGGCGGATCAAAACGCACCTAGCTGTTGCCAAGATGCGTGATACGAAAAATTGTATTTCGAGTGCTACGTGATTGCGCAAGTTCATTGACTTTTCACTTTGGAAACGCCTCCACAATTACAACTCTTCTCTTTCAAACAACTAATTATAAAATGATGCACAAGTGAATATTTATAATGTTATTTAATAAATCGAAATTTAAATTATGATTTTAACGCATGTCCAAGTTATGAGAATTCAGCAAATGTCTATATAAAGAAAGAATTTTCTATTTAAATTAATTTGGCATCTAAAATTTCTAATGCGCTAGCTCGATTTCCAATAGAATGCTTTGCTAAGCGATTATTCAAACTTCTACTTTCTTTGAAGTCGTAAATGGAATGAATTCGTCAGAGATGCATAATCCACGAATTTTTGAAAAACAAATAATTTTGCTATTGTTATTTTTAAATATTTGTTCCAAATATCTGTTATTTCAATCATCTTATTAATTAAAAATTATTAATTAGTATTTAATATAAAATTTATTAATTGTAATTAATACTTAATTTAGTAATTTAAGTAACGTGAGATTGAATTAATTTATCTATTTCAGCTTACTTCATAAATTTGATTTTTTTTTTTCAAAACTATTCATTCAATTTCTTTATTGGAGTAAACCATTTTCTGAAAAATTTGAATTAAATATATGTCATTTCTGTAAAGTGTTTACTTTATATCTCTATTCTACCAATGGATGGCGCCAGCAGTAAACAAAATATATGCAATCAAAGTCATGTCACAAGCAATTAAAAATGATCTTTATGGAATACTGCATCGTCGAATGCGAACATCGGAAGTCAAGGTCGCTCCCATGAAGTGGAGCGGTGACTTCGATCTTTCCAGTGAAGTCACCGCTCTGTTAAATTTCAGTGATATGCAATTCAATGATACGATAATTCCAAGAATAACCGGTCTGTTCACTTCAGTGGGTAAGAGACTTTCTCCATGCATGATTGAACTCTTGTTCGAAAGTTTCCATTAGACAGATTGTATCGACTGTTACTTTCCATCGTGATCCAAGACCTGTAATCGGAATATCATCAGTAAGATCGTATCAAGGATTTGAATCACACCCCTCTTTGAAAAGTATAGATCACTGGTATTTGTGACTTTTTGATATTGGTTACGTAATAACTGCTCGTAAAGTATTCATCATCCCTAGAATTCGCATAGTCATAAATTGGAGTAAATAAATATAATTGCATTTCGTCTTACATTCCTATCCCCAACTAGCAAACAATAGCATACAATAAATCTGAATACATAAATACAAATATATATGCATCTACATACAAAAATACATAAAATTCGAAAAAGTAATATTATATAATATTTTCTCCCATACTCAAGCAGCGTAAAATGTACGAATTTATAATACTACACATTACTTTTTTTGTAATTATTGAATATAGTTAAATAGTATTGTATAGCATTGTACAATATTATAAACAATATTAGAAATCTAAAATTTATCCATAAAAGTATGGAAACAAGTTGAAAATGAGTATAGAACAGCTCGTTCACGAAATCTTGAGCTGTTCTTGCCAAATCTTTCCTCTAAGAAGATTACAATTCATTATGAGTAAAGAACGCGGTACCTTTTAACTGATTGATCGGCGACTTATCCAGTGGACTAGTCAGAGATTATGGCAACACGGTATTCTATAAGTTGAAGTAAAATGCTTTTCCAAAATCTAGTTCTGAATAATCCTTTTAGTTAAATAAGTTTTTTGCAATTTCAGATTGATAATATAATTTAGAATACAAGAAAGACTTTTCTACCTAAAGCATGATTTTCTATCTGAGTAAAAAGAGTTATAGAAGTAACTTTTTTAAAAGCAAGATTTATTTTTTCAAAATCTTTTATTATATTTTGGGTTTTATTTATTTTATGAAGAAAAAAATTTCAGTATTAACAAACTGAAACAATTATCTGTAAAATCTGATATATCTATATACTTATTATATCACTGGATAGTTTATCTAAACAGAAACATTTTGAGGGGGTTAATAATTTCCAAACTAAATAACAAAATCATTTGAGACATAGGTTATTTTTTATTAAGACTCACTATATTGCGAGACTTCTTTAACTTGTATGATATATTTGTTGCATTGAAAATCAAATCCAATTTCAAATAATTATTAAAAAGAAATAATATTCTTAAATTTTTAAGAGAAAAAGAAGAAACTTTTCGATATCAAAGCAGAAAGCTCTTTTTAAAAGTGAACTTATTCTTGCTTTCAAGAGATGGCTGCATATATTATATATATTGTTCAATGCACCGGAAACAACGTCATGATTTCAACATTTATCGACATAAATCGTACGATTTGATATTGATTTGAGTCGATAAATATAGAATTTACAATATCATTTTTATTTTATTACAAAGCATGATTTAATGTTCAGTATTTTGGAGTATAATTGTTCAGTGAATTCTTTAAAATAATAACCCATGTTACATGATATCATAAACTAAAATTGATATCTCTATGTTAAACTCTATTTTTTAAATAATTTTGGAAAATTTGGGATCTTAAAAATGTTGTTACATAGCGTACAATGTTTTGGAATTGTATTCGGTATTCCATGGAATTTGCAATATTATATAATCTTATGCAATAGCTATAAGATATTTTGTGCTATTGGGATGCATAATTTTCGAATGATTTTACAACAAAACCAACTTTCATTTTCAAAGAGATTTAAATGAATGTAAATATAATAATACATTTTTTTCAGTCAATAAATATAGTTCTAAAAAATTATGGAGGTTAAATTTTATACAATCAACCGGTTTTATGAACCATGTTCTGTAAAATATTTTGACATTCTTCTTTCAAATAAAAAAAAAATTGTTTAATCTTCTGTGAATAAATCTGACCCAGTTTTGAGGAATATTATTATTTTAGAACAATAAACAATTCCATCCATTATTTTAATAAGATTTGGAGAAACTCTAATCCTTGATTGATGAATTTTCTTCAAGGCCAATAAAAGGATCTAAAATTACGTCTTTTTATAAAATAGAGATATTCAGATTTTAATAACTCAAATGAGTTTTTGTCGCTAAAAATTGAAATATTTAATTAGTCACAAAAATAATTGATTAAATGTGACTCAGAGGGCCGGAATCTGTATTAAAAAAATTGGAAATCTGTAATTTATTAGAACACTTATTGACTAAAATAAAATCATTTCCTTCATTTAAACCATTTTTCTTATTAGATATTACCCTTATTACCAACGATTCGGTAATTAGCTGTTGAAACCTGATTAATGTGGAAATCATGCATAGATTAAACAATGTGGGTCTTAAATAACACTGAATAATTGAATTATAATGCAGATATTTAAAAAGTCACAGAAATTTTTTCTTTGTTTTTGTAGAAAATGCTGCTTTATATTATTTTATTTCAATCAAATATGTGTTAAAAATTAAGCTTTTTTAATTTCATTTGCAATGAGAATTCTTTTCCTTTTTTTAATTTTAGCTTTCGTCAGCATGATGGCAATATGTTAATAAATCTATTTTCTTCATGTAAGCACAACCAGGAGATTAAACTTGATATTTATTTTGTGTAATATATATTGTTAGGAATTATGTTTGTAATATTTTTAAAAATTAATTAAAAATTAAAATAATAAATTATAGCGCAAAATAAAAGATATCGTTGGAAATATAATTTTTTTAATGTTACAATGCAAAAATAATTTTCATGTTGTGATGGTTTTGGAAGTTATCATGGTAAAACACCAAAATTTTGTTTAATTTTAATTAAAATTCTAATAAAAAAAATTTTAATACTCCGAATTTCACATTCCCAACCTCCAAAGTATATATGTTCCAAATTTGGTAATTTTAGACCAAATTATCTGGCCTGTAGAAAGCCAATGCACACACTCGCGCGCGCGTGCACTAACGCAAATACACACATATAGTCATCTTTATTATAAGTAAAGATAATTATATATCACATAAAAACATGTTTACATTAATATCTAAAACCCGTTTTTAGGTTGTTATAACTATAGAATAATCTAATTACCAAATTCGATTTTTTCTTATTCTTTTTTTCCATAAGAAACTGAGTGCTTCAAAGATACGAACTTCTTTTTAGATTACTGTAAGACAATTATAATTGCTTTGCCACTGCTCATTTTAGAGATGTATATAACTAAATATATACCTAAGAAGTAATTGTCCATAATATCACTTCGCTATATCGAAACATTACAAGAAATAAGATTTTTCAATGTTATTTCTTAATATTATACAATATTTAGGATCTATATTATTCCCTGGAACGTTATTATCCCATCGTTTAGATTATGAAAGAAAATAATTTTGATGACATTTTTGACCAACCATGTTTCTTCAATAAACATTTTCATGTAGCATACTCTAAGATTCAACTCAGAACTACTTTGCTTGCAAGCCGGTCTCTTTCCCATTGTATTATCTAGACGTTAGGCAGTGGCCTCAAAAATGCGACATAAGTAAATGTACTGCCACTTGTTGAAAATAGAGTAATTTGATTTAAATTTTTTTAAAAATTGAATTTCATTATCGGAAATATTATTTTATTTTTAATAAATTGTTTCTTTTTTGCTTAATAATTTAATAATAATAATTCTTTTTTTTTCAGCCGGCGTCCTGGCATAGGGGTAGCGCATTTTCTTCGTGATCTGGACGTCCTGGGTTCGAGTCCCGGTTCGGGCATGGTTGTTCTGTGTTCTATCTGTGAGGTGTGTGAATAGGCCCCCCTGTAAAACGGAGTTGTGCAAGCGAATGTGTGTGAGTTTCATCTTCATATGAGCTAGAAGTCAGACTTCTGCCCTCTAGTGCTCAGGGGTCTTTACCCTCAGAAGCTATTGCAACACCTTTCCGTGGTAACGTGGACACGACATCATCATCGATTCTTTTTTTTTATTGATCTTTCAGTAAAATACGAAAAATTCCTTAACATTTATACTATTTACATTCCTTGTTAATGTTTTAACATATGAATACAGCATCATTGTCACAGCATTTGTATTTCACCATATATACAGTAAATGTTGAGCTTCTATCTGAATTTTATTACATTCAATTGATTGTTCACTAAAAATACTTTTATGATATTGTTTGAGAAGATAAAGCTACAAGCAAGTTTATCTACATTCATTTATTTTCTTTTAAAAAATTAATATTTACAAAAATGTTTTCAGGCCCAAAATAAGTAATTTCATTTCATATGTAGCAATGAGGTTGATCTCAGCTCGACGCAAAGAGCGCTCATAACAGCATTGCACAGTCTTCCAAAACAACAACAACAAAAAAAAGACACCTCTACAACTCGAATATTTATAAGCACTTCTTTACAAAATTAGTGTCTTCGGAAGTGGCTTCAAGAGGCAAGTTTATTTAGATAAACAAACTAATTGACTGAATAATCTTAGTTAAATAATTAGCACATCCAACTTTTCTCTTTAAACCGGTCATTTTTCGATTACCAATCGATTGCTCATCATGATATAAGATTTCAAAAAAAAACTATTAGTAAGCTTCTTGTGAAAATTCCTAGTTTTATAAAGTTGTGGAAAATAGCGAGTCCAAAGTTAAATTAATCGTAAAACCTTTGGTAATATCTTGGAAACTATAAGATATTTCTTAAAATTTCTATCGACTCATTGAAAGAATTTAATTTTACTACGCAAGTGGATTAAATAAATTCATAAAAAAACATTGAAATCTGCAATCACAAATTTCATGTTATCATATGAGAACATTATTATTTTAAGTCACGTGGTATCATCTCGAGGGCAGAATTCTTATTCGTGAAAAAACATTTTAAACCGGGGGGAAACTATCACTTGACTATCAGATTACGCATGAGTCGATATTTAGAAAAAATATTTCTTTTTTTATCTCAAAATTGTTTGTTCGAACTCCAAACTTTTCATCAAAGCCATTTTTTTTTTTCGAAAATTTGGTTTAAACTTGTTTGGAATGATCTCTTAACTATTGTATTGCACAGCTGTCAACTTTTAGAAAAGCGATGTCTCCCCCCTCCCCCCTCCCATCTCAAATTCGTAGACATCCAAAACTTTTTTTTGCCAGGTAGAAAAAGCGAAAAATTGATGACTCAAAAGCAATAAATCGCCAATTTTCTGTCCGTGCATTTTTTGTCTTCAAAACCTCAACCAAAATAACATCCTCTTCTCACATGATAATAATAAAAAAAAAAAAAAACGAATACTTTTTTACAAATTTCTAAACATTATTGCAAAAATCTAATTTTTAAAAACCAGCACGATTTTTACTGTTAAACGGTAATGTTTTAACACACCAGCTTGTTGAAGAATTGATTATTATTCCTAATTGTTTTAATCAATTTATTTATTGTGATACATGAATTTTAATACTCACTTTAAAATCGCTATAGGATAATTGTCAAATAAGATTATTTTAATACAAAAAAATTCCTTTCATATAAAAAAGAAATATATTTAATCAGATGATATAAAAGATGAAGAATTTTATAATATTAAAAGTATCAAGCAGAATTTCTTATTATAAGACCGGATAATTATGTTACTCGATGGGTATTTTTAGCAAATCAATTATATTTTATTACTTTTCATTCTTTATTAAGATTTAATAACTAATGGCTGGTTGCACATATTTATGAATTTTTAAAGAAAATATAGGCATCTATCTATTAACTAAAATACTATAGATTTCGTTTGACATAAAAATTCTAAATATGGAGGAAAATATTGTTTTACTTATAAACTAGCCGCCTTTGGCTACTAACTGAAGAATATTGGCTATATATAATCCGTTTGCAAGATTATTGTTTAAATTTAATATATATGATACTTTATACCGGGGATTTTTGGTTATGTAATGGATGTAATAGCATGCCCATGATATTATTAAACTGACACATATTAAAACCGTGTTATTTTATTTATTTCACACATTTTATATTCAATGTGTATATGAATTTTTCTATTGAGGATCAGCCTCATGATATCAAACTCTATTAAAAGCGTGAATGTGGAATTCTTCTATTTTTTAACTTTTGAGGCATTTTAACTTTCTTTTTTTCTCTTATACGTTTTTTAAGCTGCACATATATTAAGCAGTGTCGTTTTTCTTTAGCTTTCAACAATGGTAAAAGAGAGAGAGAGAGAGAGAGAGAGAGTTAAATATTTGATATAACAATGAAAATGGTCCGAATTTAAGTATGACATTTAAACATGTTGTCAGGAATCAGCAAAAAAATATCTTTTAAAAAATTGTCAACATTCAAGAAAATTGTGTACCATTTTTAAATTGGTATTCTGAAAAAGACAATTCTTTTTCAAACAGTGCAAAATCAAGTTTTGCGTATTTATATTTCAGCAGAAATTATCGCGGAAGTTATCAAAAGTTGCTTAATTTTTTAAAAATTAAAATTATAATCAAAATTTTTAAAAATCACTCCCAGATTCTATTCTCACCTTTCAAAACATATATGTGTCAAACATAGTACCTTTAGGTAAAACAATCTGCTGAAATATAAATATAAAAATAAATATATGAAATATAAAATTTTGTAAAGCACCTAGACACACAGAAACACAGTTATACGCACATTCATTTTTTATTAATAGTCGCCTTTGGTGAGCAGTTGGTTCTCTGAGGATATTGGTTATATTTAAGTTTAGTTATATCTCTTAGATATAGCTTTCATTTCGTAGAATTCGCGTTCAGATGCACAGGAATACACAGGCCAATAGATAATCATGTCTTAGATGTATTTGGTTTAAAATTTTTGTTGAATAGTCTCATGATTCCAGTTAGTTATCCGATATTAAAGCAGTGTTATTTCCATACATTTTTAGTGTTATGCAGTGTTATTACATATTCTTACATATATTGTGTATAAAAAATTTTGTAATGGAGTCCAGTCTCATGACATCATAGCTCTATTAAGCCGTGAAAATCCGGTTAATCTATCTTATACTTTCGACGTAGCAGATTTTATTTACTCACCTCTTTTCTTTTTGCGGCTATCGAGTTAATTTGTATTCGAACAGACGGGCAGACAGACTGCCTCTGAACGCAGTTTAATCAAAATTTGATAGAAATCTACAAATTTGAACGTATACCAAATTTCATCCTTCTAGCTCTAAGCGCTTTTGAGTTATCTTTATCATAGATAGACACAGACGGACATTTTCCAAAAATGTATTTTTCGAACAGAGGGAGATATGTCAAAATCTCGAGTTCGAATTTTTTTAACAATTACAATACAAATACGTAATACAGCTGCGAATATGAGAAGGTAAAAAAAAAAACGAGAATTTTAAAATCTGTTATAGCAAGAAAACAGTTAAAATAGCATTTAAGTTGCAGTCAATTCAGATATCAAAGAAGGCGCGCTGATAATTACATCTCCTTACTCGAAAGTATATTTTTGCAAAAGTTGGTTTTCCAGGTTTAGCTTCTACTGCGCCAATGTGCACTCGTACACGTTTTTCTTTATTATTAACACTGATAATTTTCAAAATATCATAAACAAGACGGAATATAAACAGAAGAACGGATCGCATTACTATAAAGTTCAACTAACACAGACAAAAGCTCTTGTTGATTGGAAAGCGAGCGACTAAATAGCACTGAAAAAGCACGCATCTGCCATACTCATTCGCATTTTTAGGCCCATTTTAGCCCACTAGCGATAAACAAGACTTTCACCTCATTTTCTATCATGTTTTCTTATTGTTTTCATTTAAATTTTAAGCAAATATTGTGGTTTAAAATAACCTGAAAATGCCATGTCTGTAAAAAAATAATCTAATGCTATGTATTAAACCACGTTGTTCATATCTTCACAAGAACAAAGAAGTGTGCTTTGCAATCTATAGATTCTCATTTTAAATCAGATATTTCACTTTTATTTTATATAATCTGTAAAATAAATAAGGATAAGATATGAAAAAAGTCGATTAGATAAGAAAAAGTCGTCACATCCAGGAAAAATGTAAACAAATGAAATCTATTTACAGTAAAAATAGAGCAATTCAAAATCTGTTACTCAGGTATCTAATTATATTATTCCTAGCAAAGATAAAATCTGAAGAATTTTTTTAACTCGAATTTAAGATACATGATAAAAAGTGATTTTTAAAAAACTCTTCCTCTCTAAACTTTTTCTTGCTTTCGAAAATTTGCAAGATTTTAAGAGATCAAGACTATGCGTTTTTTTAAATAATTTTTTCCTTTGTGCATACGGTAGTGAGGTGGCCTGATGGTAAAGTCTAGGCTTCAGAACCTGACGGTGTCAGGTTCGAAACAGCAAATCTAAACAATATATAGATAACAAATATGATCCATCGTGTAAGCTGATCTGGTGCACGCCGAATCCGGCGGGGCCAAATGCCTAATGGGTGTGGAAATTAAGAGAGAAATGTGGCAGCTCAGGTGCCGTTTTCGCCATCTGCCCACGGTTCAAAATTAGAAGGTCAGTCACAAAATAATCCTAGTGTTGCTTTAATACTGGATGTTAATAGAACTGAACTGATCCTTTGTGAATGCAGGTTATCTAATTAGTTATTATTTCTTATTAAAAATTTTACTATGTACGTAATACAAATTGTAATTGTAAGGTTGTTTGCTACTTTCTCTTGATTTCTCATTTTTATATATATATTCTTCTTTAGTCATTAGCATTTATTAATTACATTTTTAGAATTATTACTGGCATTAAATCATGCTATTTTACCAATCTTGACCTGCTTTATTCATTGTGTGCATAATCTATCTCAATGAAATCGAGTTCTGCAACATCATAGTATTATCCAGAACAAAATTGTCTGGTCCCTCTATCTTATAATTTTCGAGTAACTGAAGCTTCTCCATACAATCCTCATATAAAGTACACAGTTATTAAACCGTATGCTTTTTTCTTATAACAATGGAAAATAATCGCGAAATTGAGAATTTGATAGATGCCTTTGATGACCAGCTAATTCGCATGGAATACAAATTGCCTTTAATTAAAACTAAGAGAGTTAATTAAAATTAAATCTCTTTTATATAACTTCATGTCCATGATTCCTGAAAAAAATTAAACAAATTGTCACTTATAATAAAGCCAGGCTATTTTAATGGCCTTACACCTGCTCTGTTCATTACGTAGAACATCGTGCTGTAATCATGAAATGTAATATTGAATGCTCTCTACGACTGTTTGTGCGTTTTTAAGTTATATTAGAATGGTGATATCTTCTGCTAATATCGCCAAATGAAAATTTTTAGCCATAGAAATGTTATTTAAAAATACTGAATTCAGTGAAGGCAAATTTTTCTAATTACAGCCGTTATGAATTGGTTTTTAGAGAGGAAACTATATTATTGACTTGAGTCAGGAAATTTTGAGCAAATAGGTAATAACAGGTAAAATGGAAGTCAAGTTAAATGACAGTTGAAGTTAGTTGAAGGCTGTACGATCGATCATGTCATAAAGAAAAGACGTTCTAAATGTTTTTATATATGATAAGACAATTGAAAGAGATTAATAATACTAAAGAAGTTTCGGTGAAGTGTTTTTACTGCACAAAATATGAGTTATATGTGCTTAAAACTAACTTATACATGTTATTTACTTTTGTTTATATTTGGATCATATTTGGACTACATAAATGATAATAATGGCATGCTATATAATGTTAGCGATACTTCTATTACCTCATAATCTATGCGTTAGACTGGAAGTAAGTTTTTATAATTAAAGTACAAAATATATAAGACTAAATATTTTGTGTTTTTCATCTTGCATATATTTATGTAATAAATTGAAACTAGCTGCCATAGGCGACAAGATAATCTCACACTATTTAATTGCAACAAATCAATTTTGTGAAAAAAATTTATTGATCACAAACGACTGATCTTTGCTATGTTTCCAAAGTAGCATAATTAAGTGGTGAAATCACTCCAATTGTTGAATTGAAGCTAGGATATTTATCAAAAGTTTATTTTGTGAAACTAGCGAATAATGGGGGCAAATGACAATTGATCACAAATTTAGCAATAGTAAATTTTTATATGATATAAAATATGGTTTTCTCTCCCTTATAGAATGGACCTTGTAATAGAGTTTTTCAGTCGAAAATATAGGAGAATGGTATAGTCAAACGTTAACGTCATATTTAGAAATTATAAGTTCTTCCTTAAAGTAAAAAGGGGCGAAATAGATGAATGGTTGGGGCTGGGAGATAGTTTATTCATTTATTTATTTTTGCTTTTTCTAATTATTTACTAATATACAAATAAATAAACGATTAATTGAACAGAAGCAAAATGTATAAATAAATATAGCAGTTTTGGAAACTGCGAGAAAATGTATCCAACGAATTCGATTTTCTACAGGAAGATTAAACAAGATGAAATTTGTAATGATACTTACAACTAATGTCTGAAAGTTGTTTTGTTCCAAAAAGTTGATTTATTTCTTTTCCAAAACCTCTGCCTCTTATCAAGTGACCTTCAGCTACAAATAAAAAAAAATTTAAATTAGAAATAAAATTTGAAAAAATTCTGTTAAAATATTTAAAATAAAAGGATTTGGGAAGAATTTGGAGAAAATCTCAAGGATACAGAATTTTTTTACTGCTCGCGATCACTGAAATTGATAATGATTACAAATTGTGGTTGGTCACTATCACAATCAACGATATGGTTATTGTCGATTGATATGGCTTTCAGTTAATATTTCATCACACTAGATTTTAGGCAGTCGATAAACATAATTACGCATCTCGCTGAATTACAATTCAATATTAGATAATAAAATACTTTTAGTAGGTAGTAGGTTTTTTTTCCTCCCTTCTAAGATTTTGCACATTTTGCGGAATTGCACAAATTTTAAACATTTTTAAAATCAACCCTTCTTCCTAACTTTCAAAGAAAAATATCTAAATATATTTTCCATTGATATAACGATTGTTGCAAAAAATAACAAATACGAAGTTTGATTTCTGAGTTATTCATAATACGTACATATAGCAGAATCAAATACATCCAGCCTAAGGGTGAGCCAGAAAAAAAAATGCCAATGTTAGGAATTATATAAATGTTCATTTCATACCCGACTTTACTATTAAAAACACTTTTAGACTCTTATGAAAATTTTTTGACCTCTTACTACAGGCAAACTATTTAATAAATATTTGTTTTGGGCTAAGTTTTGATATTCAGTCATTTGGCGCCTTGCAATTTTTCGCTGTCGCTTTTGCTACCGTTAAGCTATTGCCGCCGTCTGCGCCACATTCGGCCATTTCGCTAAAATTTGGAGTTAAACTTTTTTTTCCGCCGAAAATGACTCTATATAAAAGCTGTTCCTTTGTTTTGTTCTGTAAATTAATTTTTTTTCAATCGTGTTTGATAAGAGTTATAAAATTATCATAAGTCATTCTTGGGAACACTGAAACTTTAAAAATTAATTTCCTAAAAATACTTAAAAAACGATTTTTTTAATAAACAATGAAAGTAATTTTTGATAAACAAAATTAATTTTTAATTCATTTTACTTTCCGATATTTTCAATTTTTTATATTCAATATTTTTCAGTAATTGTTCAATTAATTTTAAAAATTCGGGGTTTTGAACATATAAAATTAAGTTGCTTCAAAATAATTTTAATAATTTTCTGCAATTTAAGAACTTAGAAAAAAAATATCAATAATATTATCGACAGTCTTCAAGTCTCTCTCCTAGATGGCAGACTGATTAATTTCCATAATACGTGAATCGGAAAATAATGATTTTTTTCAGAATATTTCGAAAAAAAATTTGTACCATAAAATAGAAATTATTTTGCATATTTACAGATATATTACACTGTTTTAACCTTGACTTTTGCACCACATTAGTTGACCAAAAATGGCTACTCTAGTTTTAATTCCTTCAGGAAGGGAGGGGAAGATGAGAAAAATCGATAAGGACTAATGGATTCGCTATCTTGTTTTCTAATAATCACTGTTGATTAGTTTTCTTCCCATATTATGTTCACACTTCTATAAATTTTTGGACTGTTAGAATATTAATTAAAGAGTATTTTCTAGTTTTAGCACATTAAAAAAGACATGATATTAAAAACTATTTTTTGAAATTTGCCCTTTTTTTCTCTCTTTTTTTCAGTCTTTAAAACTTTCATAAATCCTTAACTGGATCTTATGATTTTTTTCATGTTCACTTCCTGGCAGCGCATTTATAAAGAATCAAAACTTAATTAAAACAAATAGATTAACTGAAAATTAGGTTTTCTAAAAATCTTGAAATGTCGCATTGTATTCGGAAATATAAAGTTATACCAAATTTCAAAACTCTTATACAAGGATAGGAAGGAAAAATCATTTACGAAATTCTATCTTTACAAAACATGAAAAAGGTCAAAATAAAAACTTGGAAAAAGAATAAGAATTTCTTTCATCCCTTACATCTAACGATTTGTGTCTCTTTTTCCTCCAGTTTCCTAGACCCACTTCTTGGCATCTCTGTACGAAGCGGCGGAGCATTTTCTGTATTAAGAAAATAAATATTTCTAAATATCACAATAAAAAAATAATCATAAATATTATGTTGTGATTAATACCTTGCATGCGGGTAATCGTATCCGA
This sequence comes from Argiope aurantia, assembly GCA_026543865.1. Taxonomy (NCBI): domain Eukaryota; kingdom Metazoa; phylum Arthropoda; class Arachnida; order Araneae; family Araneidae; genus Argiope; species Argiope aurantia. The sequence goes on from JAPMOR010123119.1 coordinate 355,213, forward strand.
AAATCGAAATTGTGTTTTAGACCTATTAGAATTTGTATTTTCCCCGACGGATTGAAATTAAAATTTGTCTCAGAACTGAATTTTTAGTAACAAAATCACATATAAAATTTGATATATTTAAATCATTACATTTCTAAGTTATTGCGTTTCAATTTTTTTAAAATACGGACCAGCGGACGGACAACCTTTTATTGGTTTTAGCTCAAAATTTGATAGGTGCTTACATTATAGATGCTAAATCTGTATGCCAAATTATATCCATCTAGCTCTCTTCGTTTCATAGTTATTGTGTTAACTTATATTCGAAAATATAAACAGATAGTTTTCCTCTGAACGCAATTTCCTCAAAATTTGATAGAAATCTGCAAATTTGGTGTAAAAATTGCATATCAAATCTCATTCATTAAGCTCAAAGCATTTTTAAGCTACCTTTGTCACAGACTGACAGATTGATGGACAGACATTTTCCAAAAACGAGATTTTCTAACTCACTAAGGGTTTAAAACGTGGGGATTCGTCAAAATTTCAGTCTAATTTTTGAAATGTTTATTAAAGAAAAATAAATAAGATATTTTAAAGAAGTATATTAAGAATTGAAATATTATTCCGTTGGTTAAAAGTTGAGAATTTTCATAAAGTAAATGTTAAGTAGTTACAACTTTGCATGAGATTGTCGAAAAAGAAACGTTTGAGTAATTAATTACCTGAAACTTTGTTTATCGTCTCTAAAGGTCCTTCTGTCCATGCTGAAAAGAAAAAAGGATAAATAAATCCATTTGATTAAAAATAAAATTCATAAAAAGTAGGGGCCCTGTAGAAACCGAACCTTTTAACTTATTTCCACAAATTTTTTCATAAAAGAACCATAAAGTATAAACAAGTTTTTAGTGAAGTTTTTGTAACAATTCGTATAATGATTATTTTTTTAATAACTAGAAATTGCGTTTTCATACAAGACAAATATTATTTTGTTCTTAAGTGTTACAACTCCGATTGAATGAAAATAGGAAAAAAGTATCATACTTCTAAAGATTTAAATAAATAAAAAAAAACTCGAGTAAAGATAAAAGTTGTACGATTCGACCTTATTAAATCTACCAGAATTTTTTACATAATTACATTTTATTTAAAAGCAATGCCAAAAAAATATTCCACTTGTTTTTCACTCGAAGTGTGCCAAGGTATAATACCATGTTACACCTTTGAAAAAAAAAGTTAAATACACAATTATTGAATAACAAAATAATTATTTAAAACTTTTTTTAATGATTAACTCCTATAGATATTATTATTTCTGCATTTTTGGTAATTTAAATAATATAATAATATTTTTTCTTTCCTAAAATAATAATTTAAATTTATTAAGAAAAGCCTGCACATTATAAACTGAATCATATGCGTTTTAAAAGTACGTATGATATTCACTAATGCATCTGGAAATATTCTTTCAACATTATATTTTCACCCAGTACGATACTGCGCTTTTATTGAACACTTAGAAGTTAAGTGCACAGTAGAGCTGATATTACGTTTAGTATATTTCAAAAATTATAAATCTTGGTTTTACAATAAAAGCATTACCTTAACGCCAGGGTAAACCTCCAGAATCGGAACCCGAAAGACTCTCAGTCAATTGGGTAGGTATATGTGAAAAGAGCAGAAAGCTAAAGTAGACACACAAAAATTCACCTATTTCTTCAGCTTCGAAAAAATGGCAAACTTTCGTCCACACTTCTATTAATCGAAGTAATTTAAAATGGAAGCTCATATTACAGTAGATAGCTTAAATCACCTCTAGAATTATGGTAGCTAATATATGCTATAAAATTAAACATTAAAAAATAGCAAGTGAACAGTTAATAACGATTATCGTATTTCCTACTAAGTGATGAGTAAAAATGAACAAGAATATAAAAATAGAAAAGAATTCGGAACGATTATTAACTGCATTATGAAAAAGAATTAAAAAAAAAAGACAAAAAGAATTCTGAAAGGAAACAAAGTTATTGATAAAAATAATTATTAAAGTCTAAGATATTTATTTTTTTCCTTTTTTTAGTTCTGGAATAAATGATTTAGTTCTACATTCTAGAATGAAATTTATATAAAAATAATGAAATTAAACTTCTGTTCTTAATACAGGTCCTATTGCTACTAGAAGACATGCCTGGTCCATCATATGTTATCGCTAGTATTGTATGAACAGCCGCCCAGGGCAGCTGTCAATAACTGAATTTAACAAGGCAGCTGTAATAACTGTTTGTGTTAATTTACATTAAACATAAATAATAACAGTAAAAATATGAATGTTGTATTTACCTAT
>JAPMOR010123119.1:361043-409574 GCA_026543865.1 Argiope aurantia
CATTTACGTTTACTACAAATAGGAGAGGCATTCCCTGATATAAGTTTCTGAGCAGGAGACGTTTGTTCTAAAACGATAAAATAAAAAATTATGGGAAAAGACACGAATCTCTTTATGTAATTCAAAATATAATAGCATGGTACTTTTTTTAAATATTGATTCGTTTATCTGTATTTTACTTACAAAATTTCCTTTAACGGTAGTATAAAAAAAATATCTTTAATATAGCCGGAAGTCGTGATTAATTAGAATGTATATTAAATTCTCTCTATATATATATATGAATGTGTGTGTGTGTGTGTGTACGTGCGAGCGTGCGTGCGTGTGTGTGTGTGTGTGTAAATATATTCTGAGGAAACTCTACAGGCTACTCATCAGATATAACTAAAAGAGAAAACTATTTATATTTCCGTTTACTGAAAATTGGAGACGCATAAGTGAAACAAAAAAAAAAAAAAAAACACTTATGTTTACTACAAATAGGAGAGGCATTCCCTGATATAGGTTTCTGAGCAGGAGACGTTTGTTCTAAAACGATAAAATAAAAAATTATGGGAAAAGATTCGAATCTCTTTATGTAATTCAAAATATAATAGCATGGTACTTTTTTTAAATATTGATTCGTTTATCTTTATTTTATTTACAAATTTCCTTTAACGGTGGTAGAGCACACAAAAAAATATCTTTGATATAGTCGGAAGTCGTGATTAATTAGAATGTATATTAAATTCTCTCTCTCTCTCTATATATATATATGTGTGTGTGTGTGTGCATGCGTGCTTGTATGTGTGTGCAAATAAATATATTCTCAAGAAACTATACGGGTTCTCTTCAGATAATACTAAAAGTGGTAACTATGGATATTTTCGTTTATTGTAAATCGGAGAAGGATTCCTAAAAATTGTTTTTAAACAATTGTTTTATCTATACTTATAATAACTAGATTTTTATTTATTTAAAAATTAAGCGAAATTTTGACCTGCTTCTGCTATAACTTCCGAAAATACTACCGCACAAAAAAGATTTTTACATGAAGTTAAAGATCAAAAATTTATCTTTTAAATGATACTAATGTTTTAATCTTAAAATAAATTTTCTATTTTTAATGAATTTTTAAATAAATATTTTATCTATGTTTTTCAATAATTGTTTTCGTAAAAAATAAAAAATAAAATTAAACACGTTTTGCATTCATGGGAAAAAATTAGCTTTTTTCAAAGTGTTGCCATCACATTGATTAAAGCTCCAATTAAAAATAAATTAAATCTTTTTTGAAATGAAATCTCCTAAAATATAATTTTCGGCGCTTGTTTGTAGGAAATGAAACAAATATGAAGTATTATTTTTTCTAAAAAAATAAATTCAAGAAAAATTATTTATGATCTTTTACACTCTCTATACAGGGTGTTTGTTTAGTCCCGGACTCATTTTGATGTTTAATGACTCATAAAATAATGAAGATATAAACAAACTTATGGCATTTATTGATGGAATAACTCATATATTTTCCTTTTCAGGTTCGAATATTTTTACTTTTGTAAATATCGTCTGCGCGTGTGGTTATTTTCAGATAATTTCATTTTCCAGTCTAAATATCTGTACTTTTCTAAATGTCGTCTGCTTATTAATTGCATATTTCTCTCTTTTGTTTTTGGCAACTGTTGATATGTTATGTTTACTTTTGATGTGTTTGTTCTATGTAGTATTTTTGTATGTGATGTTTTATTCCAGTGGATATTAAGGAGAATGCATACACCACAAGAGAAAGCAAAGATTTTATAGTGGTCATAGAGTTAATTTCCAATCAACTAAATAATTGACTTTTAAGAGTTAATTTACAATCACTTAAACTGACTGATTTATGAAAATTTGAATATCACTATTCAATAAAAAAAGGATAATTTTAGATTTTCCATCGATCGCTTCAAAGAAAATACGCCAATCAGCGCGCAGGTTTCTCAAGATTAATTGGCCTAAGATTATGAAAATGAGTTTTTCTAAATTTTTAACATTTAAAACTTCATAAATAAGTCTTAGTTGATCGTGGAAAATAGAAACATTAATTCATTTATTTAAAATTTGGTGTGTCCAGAATATTTCACAGAATATGATACCTTACTGTATTAAATTTAGACTTCATAATTTTTTAAATATATTTATAGGCAGGAACAATATATTATTATTGATTTCATTTCAATCCTTTTGAAAGCAAAACTAAAAACTGAATTTTATGCTGAATCTGAGAAATTTTTGTTGAATTATTGTTTGAGATATTACATAAATTATAAAAAATATTTTGTAGGTCACATAAGACTTAAATACCGAGCGATTCTGTTTGCAATACTCACATTCAATAATAATAATAATTAATTAATAACAATAAAGATGATAAATATAATAAAACGCTTGGTTTTATTAAAAAAATATCTTAATATTAATTGCAATTTCATCATTTACATTTTAAATTAAAGTTGAAGTTTTGCCGGAAATGACAACAAATTAGCAAAATATATATAGTAAATTGAACGAAACGATCTAAACAAAAGTATAAGTTTGGTATGACTATTAAAATTTGAAGATTAAAAATATTTTGTTTGAGAATCCTTTAAGAGACCATTTACTTAAAATATTTAATTGAAAATTATAGCGAGCGGTAATACTGGTAAGCGGTATTAATAAAATATAAATAAATAAGAAAGAATTCGAGAAGATTCAAATTTATATATAGTACGAAGTACCATAGCATGGAAATTTTTCAGTCTTGATCCGATAATATATATTTTATTTTTTATCATTTCAGAATATGATTTTGTTTTAGCTTGAGTTTTTTGAAGTCATAAAATATAAGGTCAGAAATTTGGCGATTTATCGCTTTTGAGGCATCAATTTTTCTCTTTTGGGGTTAAAGATAGTTTTTACATATAGCGACTTATCGCCAACAAAATTTACAACTTGGCGCGAATATCCGTTATGTTCACGATTCTCCCGTTTTGCCACTAAAGGGGCAGAGTAGTAAGAAGTCATCTCCCGAAGAAACATAGAGAAAATGGGAATCAACACGACACAGCGATGTGAGGTATGGAAATGTATATATATGTAATGATATTTTAAAATCTAATTTAAACTTAATTAATTTTTTAATTTTTGGCTCAATTCAAAGCATATTAACTTCATTCTAAAATAATCTCTTTTTTCCTGGTCCCATTCCACTTTTTCTGTTTAATTAATGCAACAAAGGCTTTGTAAAAATGCCTAGGTGTGCGGTTCACACGCTCCGAATAAAGGGATAAAAAATTGTCAATGAAGCGAATTTTTTTTAAAAAAAAGATCCCTATGATACCGTAGCCTAATTCGACATGTGTAAAGAAATTCCTATCAGAATCTCACAGTATTTAAGCACTGGGGAAAAGCATTTTTTCCCCAGTGCTTTCTGCTTTTGTAACGCTGGTGAAAGGGGTCTAGTCCGTCATCTCTGCTTGTACATAAAAAGTTTTGGAGTCCGTAAGATTTTGAAATGAAAAAATAACCATTGTTTTTCTAAAAATTAACGATTGCACAATACAATAGTCACATGATCATTCCAAACCAGTTTAAATCGGAATTTTCTGGCCTCGAGAAAAAGTTTTGGGGTGAAACTTTTGAGGGAAAAAAATTTGGGATAAAAATTTTGAGATGAAAAAAAACCATCGTTTTTTTTTTTTTTTAATATCGACGCATGCGTAATCTGATTAATTACGTGATTATTTTAAACCAGATTAAACTGGCTAATGTCTTAAATTAATCAAGACAAACAATGACTTAAAAATAATAATGTTCTCACATGATAACTTGAAATTTGAGATAGTAGATTTCAATTTTATATTTTTAAAATATGCCTTTAATTATAAAGTGGTGGTAAATTCCACGCACAAAACGTATAAATTATCGCCACGATTCGTGTAGACATAAATACATTAACTGAAACGTATATTAAATTCTTCATAACACAATACAGATTTATTTTTTATAGAAACTATGCTGACTTCTGAAAAAACTAAAAGGCAAAACAACAATCACTTAAGTTTGTTGTAAATCGGCAGAGCATTCCCTGATAAATGCTTCAGATTTGGAGACATTTGACATAATAAAAGAAAATAAAGAATTGGTGGAGATTCGAATCTATATATAGTACGAAACAATATAGCATAATAATATCATTGTCTTGATATATTTATCTTCATTTTATTTTTACGTATAAAACTTGCTTTAATTTATATAACAGCGATTTTATTAGAATGTATTTAAAATCGCCGGTATTCATGTTAGAATGAATGCAGTAACAAACATGATTTAAATTACTGAAAAAAATATTTGGAAGTATCAAAATATCATTGCAAGATTAATTTTTTCAATTTTAAAATGGCATGAAGATTTTATGCAATTCGAAAGAAAGAAGAAAGAAATAAGATAGACAATTGCTGGGAAAGCGACAGTGAAATTTCGTTAAAAAAATATATTTTTTTTAGCTGTGGAAATCAGGCACAAATAGCATCTAAAATCTTTTTCATTTCTTATTGTAGAAAATCACCAAAATTATGAAATAAAAAAACGGTCACAAATCAGAACTGAAAGCGATAATTTGGGATTCTTTTATGGAGTTCTTATCATCAATACCTTCAGAACGTTTGTAATCTGTATCTATACTTATAAATAAAGCTCAATGTGTGTGTGTGTGTGTGTGTGTGTGTGTGTGTGTGTGTGTGTGTGTGTGTGTGTGTGTGTGTGTATGTGTGTGTGTGTGTTAGTGCTCTACAGGCCAGGTCATTTGACCTACAGCTACCAAATTTGGTACATGTATACCTTAGAGGTCGGAATGTACACCTGGGGTCCCTTTTTTGAATTTTTAATTAGAATTTTAATTATTAATTAAAAAATAACTTTCCCGCCCAAAAAAATCTTCCATTTTCCCCACAGGCAAATGAGTAAGGTTTCAGTTTTTTTTCCCAACAGTAATGAGGCTAAGGGTTAACATTTTTCGGCCGATTATTTCAAACGATTCTGTTTATTTTCTTAGTGTTTGATGCATTTAAAATTAAACATTGTTAATTAATCGATCTGCTCATGATGAATCAGAAAATTTTGTAGAGAAATTCTTGAGATATTACATAAATTAAGAAAGATATTCTTTAGTGCCCATAAAGTTTAAACTCTCAGTGACTCTGTTATCAGTAATCATATTATAAAAAAATGCTTTGTTTCAGTAAAAAATATTATTATATTAATTACAGATTAATTCTTCCCACTTTAGTTTAAAGCATAAATTCTACGGGAGCTAACAGAAAATTAGAGAGATACATATTACGTTATGACTGAAGACTTTTATAATATTATGAGTGAATTATATGACTATCAAAATTTGAAGTTTTAAAATATTTTGATGAACAATCTATTAAAGTAGGAATTGTGTAAAATATTTAATTATTAAAATTTAAACGAACATTAAAATTGGTGAACCAGCTGGTCGCCAAAGGCGGCTAGTGTAATATATAGCAAGAATCATTTTTGGTATTAAGTTATAAATGGGTTAACCTTAAATGCGCATCTATGAAGAGATTTAAGGCAGAATTCTTCCCTTTTCTCTTAAAATCTTTCAAAAAGTCTTAATTACTTTTGAAACAATCTAAAGACGACAAAAAAAAAAAATACTTACCATTAGCTTGGTTGTTATTTGCAAAATTGGCAGGGCATTCAACTGTTCCTAAAATAGGGAAGAAAAGAATCAGCATCTATTTTATAATGTTTATGACCCTTAGATACGTCATTAATAGTCATCTACTCCTTCTTTTTCCATTTCGATATTTATTACAGAATGAAAATTTAACAGAGCTCTCAACTTCAATAACTGAACCGATTTCGTCAATTAATGTCACCTCTTTGAAATATAATTATTCAATGCAAATGTTCTATCCGTATTGTGCATTATATAAATTTTTATTAGACTCGTTGTGATAAGATTTTGATTAAAACTGATTGATATGATTAAATTGATCTTATTAACACTAGCAGTCTTCAACCACTGTATTAATAGTATTAAAATAGACAATAATGGTGATAAATGATATTCAATGCATTTTATTTATATAAAAGAAAATATTGTTTTAAATTATAATTGCGCAATCACAGAGAATTCCATTCAGTGTCTATGCTTGCAAAGTCAGAAATTATCAAATTGACAGAAATTCGCGAAATCTGTTCAGTTGTTGAAGCTGGGTTTTGTTTAAGTTTTATTTTGCAATATCTCTCTTGAAGATGATATTTAATGGCGTACCTCGGGGCCATGAGCTTTCATGAAATAATAATTGGTATAATTACCACACGGAATACTTAATTTTATGGTTGTGGTTGAAAAGTTCTGTCAAGTGTTTTGCCTCCAAGGGTAAGAAAAGTGAAGCAGTGTTTTTGAAATTCTTTCAAAATTAGAAGTCCATTGAGACCAGGGTATACGAAGTTACTATAAGATTGTGAGAAAATAGCTAACTGTCGAAACCGGTAAGGATTTATTTTATGTATAGATATTGAAATCTTGAAATAATAAAGTATCGATAATTAAAAACTGCCCATTTTGTAAGTATTACCATTTGTTTTATTTTTGATCTAATATCAACATACTAGTGAACAGTAATTTATAACATGTACAATATTAAAGAATGATTTCTTAAAAGGTTTGCTAATTTAAAAGCATACGAAAATTAGAAAATTTCAAAGCAGAATCATAACATTGGTAAGCGTAGCATTGTTCTAAAGTATTGTCCACTGGCTTAAGACCTCGAACAAATGATTACACTTGTTGAGACAGATAAAAATATTAAATGTGAGAGCAAATCAAAGCGAAATAATAGGTTTCTAATCAGTTACCAACTGCACGGTTCTCCCCAAAACCTTCTCGCATACTTTCTAATTAAGATGTTATCCAATGAAAGCCTTGAATAGCATTGGCGTACGATAGTTACGAAATATTAACCTTTTGCATTAATTTAGTATTTTTGCTGATAGTGTGGTCCTTGGCACGTTTTTTTGACGATTAATCTCTGTATGGGTTAAAAATGTTCTAATTGAAGACAAGCATGTTCTTATTGAAGCAAGCATTTGATGCAAAATTACGCTTAAAAATCATAAAATAAATTTGATATATTTAAGTCAATGCGTTTTTTCAGTTATCTCCTTTATATGTTTCTAAAAGTACAGACCGAAAGACGGTCAGCCACTTTTTTAGATTAAGCTCAAAATTTGGTAGATGTATTTATTAAAGGTGTTAAATCTGTACAGCGAATTTTATATGCCTAGCTCTCTTCATTTTGTAATTTCGAGTTACTTAGATTCGAGCTATCGGACAGGCAGATTTCCTCTGAACAAATTTTACTCACAATTTGATAGAAATTGGCGAATTTTATGTAATGACCGTATACCAAATTTCAACCGTTCAACTCAAAGGGTTTTTGAGTTATCTTTGTCACAGATAGACATAATCCAAAAATGTGTTTCTTGATCTCAGGGAGGTCTAAAACGTGGAGATTCGTCAAAATTTCGAGTTCGAACTTTTTACTATTACTATACTTTCTTTATACTATGTATACGAGAAAGTAAAATAAACATATCGCACTTTCTTACTTTCAACTCCTTCAACCTATTAGAATAAAGCTATAATATTGTAGGTATCATGAGTTTCGAAATCAAAACATAGAATATATTTAAATATGTATCAAATTTGGCGCTTTAATGTTTTAAAAAGCCTCTCCGCCTCTTGTTACTGTTTGCCTATGATTATTGCTTTTATTCGTTTGAAATAGCCTACTTCTGAGAGTAAGGATGAAAAAAAAAAAAAAAAAGATTTTTCAATATTAAGGAATTGTGTTAGAGTTTTTTTATTTCTAAGTATAAATTACTATGACAATTAACAATATCCGAGCGATATTCCGGCATATTTCGGCTGAACTATACATGTGTGCATCTCCGTTTTCGAAAGAATGAAAAAATAATAATAATAAGCTTTTACTTACCGTTAACTTGACCAGCGGGACCAGTTGTATATCCTGTCATCGCTGAAAAAGAATCGGAAAAGAGAAATTATTAGTTAATTTAAGAAAACGATTATTCCAAATTTTTTAAGTCTTTTAATGATTTAATTCAAAATTTAATAAAATTAAAAAATCGAATTGAATTTTAAGATTCCTTGTAACCCTTTACTTTTTACAATACTTTGAAAATTTAAAGATTTTTGAAAAATGGAGGAAAAGATTTTTAACCTTTTACCAGCAGTTTGAAATTTCTTTGAACTTTTGTTGGTTGTTGCTTTCTTATGCAAAAATTTGGGTAGTTAATGAGCATAACAGTCAGTCACAATAATTCCTGTTTATAAGACTTAACTGTGTTAACGCGGGTGACTGGCTGTAATAAATAAATTTAAAAAAAAGTCCTTTACTTGTAACGCTAGAAATAATTTTATAAAAACTACTTTAAAAAATACGACTGTATTTTAATTCAATTTCTGCTCTTATAGATGACATTCAAACTTATTTTTAGGGAATTTTTTTATTTCTTTCAAAATTAAAAAAAAAAATTATTCATTGGCTTTATCTCTCGACAACAGTGCAATATTTTTTCTTTGAAATTAACAGCTCTATAATGATAGATTCCACTCCAAGGAGGGCTTGTCAGAAGATTTTGGTCACAATTTCCGTAATGAAGTCTGGTTATCAGAAGATCTTATATTATTATATTAGTAAGTGACGAGAAATCTAACAAGTCTCGGTGGAAGAATACAAGATCCGATAAGGTAAGTAGGAAAGTTTTTCTATCAATTTCCAAAGATCATAAAAAGTCAGTATTAGAATTATGTTAAATGTACAATGTTTATAATAATAAGCGAATGAGATTGTGATGAGTGAGGATAGAACCTGGGACCTTGTGGTTCGCAGTCCAGTAACATGACCATGATACAAAAGCAATTGCTCGTGCAGCGTAGTTGTTAACTGGTTTATAAGCTACTTCAAGATAAACAAACAAAGCAATAGGAAACAAGGATCTTATAAAAGAAATCAGTACTGCCTGGCTGATTAAAATATGTTTTCTTAAATGTCTTACAATTCATTCTCGAATTCTAAAATCGTCCCCGGTTTCCCCGGTTTTTTAGGGAAAAAGATACTAATTATATACATGTATAAAGAACTTTGGAGCAATTATAAGGTTTAAGGGGCCTAAATATTAAATTATGATGAATAAATGGAAGATTCATGGTTTCTGTTTTTAAAATTTGATAATTCGCTTTTTTACAAAATAATAATAATTTTTATGTTAAAATCTTTTTTTATTTGTTAATGAATTTTTAATGACATTTTGAGATTAACAAAGATAGATAATCTTAGTCACATTTAATGTTACAATGAAAAAAAAATATTCTTTAAAAGCTAGTTGAACTAGCCATATAGGGTAATCAATGCGCAATTTTGAGTTAAAATAATATAGTTAGATTTTTAGTTTAGTTATATTATTTTTAGTTTAGTTTAGTTATATTATTTAGTTTAGTCCCATTTTAAAGCAACACTAGGGCTATTTTGGGACGGGCCTCGTAATTTTGAACCGCGATCAAATTGCGAGGACGACGCCTGAGCTGGCACTCCCTCTCCAAACTTCTACATTACAGCAACGGGAGGACGTTTGGCCCCGATACATTTAGAATGCACCAGATCCGCTTACACGATGGTTCTTCTGTAGATTAGGGTCTCGAACCTGAAACCCTCCGTGACCTTACCACTAGGCTACTGCGAACCCATGGTATGGCTAGAAACGACACGACTATCACATATACGTTGGAGGGGGAACTGAAACAAAAAAGTATCAAATGATATATCAAGTATTTAATCTAAAAATATCTAATAGACAAGGTAATTTAATCAAGGTCAAGGAATGACGAAGAATTCCGTAAATGCACTCTTAATTTCATGTCTCACCTCTTAGCGAGGAAGAATCTTCGAAAAGTGGTAGTTACTGAATACGGAAACGAACATTAGCAATTTAGAAGTCTGATAACAATGACACAAGATAAATAGAATTAATCCCAAAGCCTTAGCAAAAAAGACATTGAGATTACTTCTACTTATTTTGTGGCATCCTCAAAAATAAATCACCAGCCCTTCAATACAAAGGTCCTAATTTTGATAAACTGCTTAGCAGTTAACTATCCAGTGTCTCCTTCCCTGGGAATGGGGTATTTGCACTCAATAAATTATTCCCTACTCCTGTTGCATTTTAGGTTTACTGGGATTTGGACCTTTGGCAAGAAAACTTGGCTCGCATCTAGAGGGGAGACGGTTGTTTAAGTTGAATTTTCCCAGAAAATTAATCTATATATTTTTACCACTCTTAAGTATTTTTACCAGTCAAAATTTAATTAAATAATTAAATAAAACGCCAAAATGATGCACTGCCTTGAATGGTTCCCGAGAAGAGAGATCGGAGTGCTAAGTGTTAAAATATTGATGTGTCACAAAAATTTGTTAAATATGATTCAAAGGTTAATGTAAAAGGGTAAACATGTAAAAGGATTACAAAGGGACCTATGTAAAAATTTAAAATTCTTAATTCATCGGAACATTTATGGATTATCGGAACATTTATCGGAACATTTATGAACATTATGGAAATTTGTATTATGTACAACAGAATTATAATTTTTATAAATGTCTTCCGAGCGGGAAAATTATAAACGTGTTCCTTTTTAATAAATACACTTTTAAAGCAAATTTCTCACATTTTATATTTATTATTTTCAACACTCGTCTGAAACGTAGTAAGGGTCTTCAGCATTTTTCTCACGGAAGTTTCATTTCGTTATCAGAGACAAGGAGTATCATTCTCACTCTCATAGTGATTTGATTACCATTTGGCGTACATTGTAAAATCGCCAAATCTTACATACAAAGATAAAGTTTATAATATGGTAGCTTTATTTAAGCCTTGAAGGGTAGGGAGAAATTTATTGAGCGCAAGTACCACACAACTCCTTCCCTCATGTTATAGGCTCATCATGAAATGAGATCCCTCCCCAATCTATGACAATCGCAGCAGTAACATGGATTACAGGGATTACAGGCATGCAAAATAAACCCATCCTTTGAAGAACCACCTGTCAAGGAGGAGTGACTTAATATCATTCCAATTTCCTTTTGTAATAGTAATTCTGAGAATGTTTTCACATTTCAGTTTGCGACAGCTGATAGTTACAGTCTTTTATCTACCAAGGTTACTCTCAAGGCATAAGCTTAGGATTTGTGGTCGTTAACCCTAGAATTGAATTCATAAAATTCTTCATGAAATTATAACAAAATCTAATTGAGCGACATTTTTATCACGATTTTGTTAAGGATATTTAAAACCTTTTATCCAGTTATATGTAATTTTTGAATCAATATTAATAAACTTTATAAATTTAAAAAGCAATAACTCGGTACAAGAGCTGGACATCAAAAATTATCAATGGAATAATTTTTATTATCTTAGTATTTTAACTTATTTTTAATAATTAGTATTTTAACTTATATTAAATAATAATAATTTATTTGGTTATCTTTGATGAAAATAAGTGCATTTTAATACTATTAAAAAGATTGAAAAATTATTATTCAGTTCTTTTTCAAATCAATATGCTGTAATAGAAAAAACTTTAAATTAAAAAGTGAAACTGATTTGTTTCATAATGGTTAATTGTTTATTTAAATTAGTCGTATTCAACTGTTCTAGTTCTAAGCAGATCTCACAACATTACAGATAATATTTGTAATGTTGTTGATTCTTTTGGCACTTGCCATGGACAAGCCCGCTGTTCAAAGACAGCCGATTTAAGCCTGGGGGGAGTGCCTCTTGTTTCTATAGTAGCGCCATCTTGGGCCAAAAGAACGACTTAGCTACACACACACACATCACAACCCTCTTCACGGGGCGAACTCCAGTCACGCATTTCATTCACTCAACCACAGATTGTAATTTAGACCTGAATCAGAGAACGATCACCCCTGATCCAGTGCCCCGAGTGGCATTACCCTCGACATGGAGGACTTTGTGACCACGACTGATTTAATGCGCGTCAGCCACCAAGCACGTGGGGAATCTTCGGCCGGCGGTGATCGAACTCGCAACCTAAGGGACGCGAATCCGACGCTCTACCAACCACGTTATATCGGCCTATTTGTAAGGTAAGCAATGAATTTGGCCACCAAAAATTAAAAACATTTTTATTTATGTACATTCCACACATCTCTTTTGTTCAAAACCCTGAAAATCCCTTTCGTCCTAAAAGTTTCTTTAAGAATTTTGCAATTAATTTAATATTAGTTTCTTAAGTTTCAAAATCACACTTTGTTGCCATTTAATTAATACATATCCAAGCTTTACGTTTTAATTAAAATGATTTATTAAAAAACAAATATCATTTGATTGATTAATTAAATAATATCAACTAATGTCTTCATAAATTTTTAAATTTAAAATTAATTTAAACAATGTAAAAAAAATTTATATGCATATACAGAGCTTCGAAAAGCCTGTAAATACATTTTTTCAAAGGTAAAAGGCAAATAAATATCAAAATAAACGAATGAATTACTTAAAAAATAAGAAATGCATTTTAAATAATTAAAATTTTTAAGCATTGATTAAAAAATACTAAAATACTCTCACGTACTTCAAACTGCACATATAGATAAAAAGTATATGGGATATAACTATAATTAACTTTAATATAAGAAAAAAAGTTTAAAAAATCAACTTTAAATTTAATAAAGTAAAAACAAGAAATCAATATGGGGAAATAAATTTGATCCATTGGAAAACATGCAAAAACAACGAACATCGCCAATGCACGGAGTTCCATGGGTAAAGAGGTGGGCATTTTTCGCCAATACTTACATTTCCAAGTGTTAATATTTACTAAACAAAGTAAGGGATATCCATTTCTGTCAAAGAGCTAATCTATCCCTAATCTTACAACCCGTAGAATAGAAGCACAGTCACAAATGGGATCACTGCTAAGAATTTCTTTTGTTGTATCACACAAAGCTTAAGAGTCTATTCAAACAAGAAATTAGTTTTCTCCCTTTCGACATGCTTTGACAAGTTAGCAATAGAAAAGATTCATCGAGCAACAGCAGATGATAGTCACTTATTTTCTTCTGAGGGCACTTATCTGGACAAAAATATAGATGTTCCCTTTCAGTTTTCTAAATAGGGGTCTGTTTGAAAGGTCACAGTAGGGGGTCCAAGTTGAATCCAGAGTTAGCTGCAAAAGTATCGTTTGTTTCTGGATCCCGAGCATTTTTGACCGATTTCACTTCTCAAAGTAATGAAATACAAAAGAGGAAGGAATTAGAGGGAAGATAATATGCATCCGATCTGGAGGATAGTTAGAAAAGGCAATAGATAGTCCCGAGGAAAAACCGAAATAAAATCGAATAAGTAAATAAAACCAAAATGCGAATTTTCTTGTTGCATGCTCAAACTATTCAATAGATTTTTTTTTTCGAATTTTGTCCATAAATACTATAAAATGAGGATTTTTAGTGAAGATTTCAAAAAAAATAATAAGCATAAATATTTGTAAAATAATAATAAGCGTAAATATTTGTTTAGTAACTCGAATTTAAATACATCCAAATATCGAAATGAGATATTTCGATAAGATATATTTTACTTTATTAATATTCAAAGATGTTATCTAAAAATTGTTTTAAAGTTTTCTGTTCTTAAAAAAATTATTCAAAAAATAGAACTACTTGCTTTCAGCGGTGGATCAAGATAGAAATTTTGTAGTGGAAAATGGTCACATTCATATTCAAAATGGTATCACACTGCAAGCACATATTTAATTTGTCATTCAGAATATTCAACTAATATTTGTACCATTCTTTGATAATTATTAATGATTTAGGTGTAAAAAAAGAGCTTTCTGAATTTTAAAAAAATCCATTTTTCAGAAAATGAATAACATTTCGAGAAAATTCTTAGATGTAAATATACTCTCACTTTAATCTTAATATAAATAAAAATATTATGTTTATTACTCTGATTTTTCTTCTATTTAAGGCCAATGACTCACTCTTTGATTTGCTGCAAAAATGCTTGGAAAGAATAGGTCTTTTCCCATCAACAGCAAAATATAAAATCTACCACACTAAAGAATCTAAGAAACCTTTCACGATGAATCCTAAATTAAGAAATCAAAAGACACTTCCCAGTCTGAGCAAGCGAAATGTCCATTATATAATAGAAGCAGAGGAGCGCTCCGTGTAATAGAAAATCATCTTGTTTTGTTAAAAAAAAAAAATAAAAAAAAAATAAAAAAAAACGTAACTGATAGATCAAACTTTTTGCAAAACTTAATATCGATCTTCATTCTTGTTCTTTATTCAAATAGTTTATTCAAAAAGCTGTTTCTAATAAGCAATATCTTCGAATCCTTCTCCAATCTCTGAAGTTTTAAAATATCTATCGAATGCACTCTTTTGGCATTAGGAGCCTTTGTTGTCAAAAATCCCATTCTCATCCCATTTCAATCAATCAATCAACGCTTTTCTTTCAGAGACCCCGAACCCCGACGTAAGTAAGGACTTCGGAGATTTCATATTCCTCATCGCTGCTTAAAAAAGGCCTGGTGTCTTGGTTTCTTTGAATAGAGGCACTTAATCTTTTTTATTGATTCTTTCTAATTATTACTTTCAAATGCTTTTCCACTGGTCTTTTCCTGATTAATCAAACAGTAGAGACAGTAATTTTCAATATAATACCATCACAGTTTTGATTTCGAACTCCCAATGGACTTAATGCATTTGAATATTTATAAAATATACACTTGATTTGAAAAAAAGTGTACAAGAAATTGAGAAATAAGGCAAAATTCTAGATTAGGAACGTTGCCTCATTTTTTCCCCCAGACTTCTGGGAAACTTGGCCAAGTTGTATTAGTAAATAGAAATGAAGTATAAAATTTAAATCTGAAAGTGATTCTGGAATAGAAAAAAATGCTTATTTAAGCACAAATGTTGTATTTTTAAATTACGTTTGAATAAATTATAAATTTAAGCATAATTTGGTAAATAATATAAATACGTTTCTTTTCTTTAACACTTTCTGACTTGAAAAAATGAAAATTTTTACAATTCTCAAAATTTATTATTTGGAAAATGGTGACAATTACCTTTTCTTAAATGATATTTCGGTTACACTTAAAAACATTGGTTTAGATACCAAATTTGAATTTTCTTAAGAAGCGGCTCTACAATTTGGTATTAGATTTGAAATATAATTGTTATTCCTACACTTAATGCTCCATTTCGAAAATAGACATAGAAAAAAACTAATTCATTGCTACATAGATTTCAATATCCATTATTTTTGTGCTTTTCTGTCTTATTAAGCAACAAAAGTGCAATTATAAATAGATATCCATATCTTATCAATATCTTAGCAGCCAGGAAAGCAGTATTCCAATCGGATGATCCAGGTAGTTACTAATAAAAAGTTTATCCAAATCTTTAAATCGATTTTGACTAATACAATCACAAACGTGATTGTAATAATTAGTCAATTTAACGAAGTAAAATACAATATAGTAAAAGTAACATTCAAAAACACTTACTCGTATAAAACTCTATTGGCAAAACGGGAGCACTCAGTAAAGTAGAATCAGTATCACACTGGGGAAGTTCAAAAATTAGAACACGTACAAGTAAAGATTTCTTAAGAATAGTAAGGTAGAGTCTTAGTAGAGAGCGCTTTTTGAATGCAAAAGACGATGATACCAGTATTCAATCTGACAACCTTAAAACGAAGAGCTCGCTTTGATAAGAATGTATTGCTTCTTTGGCGATTTTTTTTTTAACGTTTTAAAGGAGCCTTCGTTTTTATTTCCGATTTTGGATTGCAATTCTTGCTATCACATTTTAAATCAAGTAATCTTATCAGTTAGAAAAAATGTTAGAAAAACATTCTGTACCTATTTCAAAAATATTAGCGTTCAATAGGATACATATCCCTGCATCACTAAATATGAGAATATACGTTAAATTGTAAAATTTCTACGTATCTCGATTGAGAATAAATTGTCATGTGTGTGATAATACCTGTACGAATTTAATTGTTGCTGACTGCTGTAATAAACTATACATTTCATTTGTTCTTTTATATTGTTTTCTCCTATTTTGTGTATTTATAACATGTTTCATACATTCATACATGTTCATTTATAACATGTTTGAAAAAAGCGTTTCTTACTTATATACTTATGACAATATTATTATTTACGCAACTATATGTTTTTATTTTAGTATACATTGATTTTTATCTTTAGAGATAGCATTAAGTAGTTTTTGACTTAATACTTACATTTGTAGTTTGAAAAAATGTATATAAAATTATTAGAATACCTTTTATATGTAGTAATATGTTTCTTTCTATTGATTGAATAATGCATATTTTTCATAATTAATTTTTTTATTTGTTTATGAAGTTAATAAATTTTTTAAACATTTAAACAGCAAGAATTTTTACTCAAGAATCTTGTAATACCGGTATTCATAAGTTTAAATACCGCTTTTTCGGTATTTACTAGAATTTTTTTTTTTTTTTTTTTTTTTACTCATAATAGTTTACTCACTCTTAATGATGAAACAATTTTTGAAACTGAGCAATCCAATCCAAAAAGAAATAATCAACTTAAGCCTGCAAATTGATTTTTCAGACAGTGAATTCGACTTAATATCCAGAACTGTATCAGCTCTACTTCCAATAAAACTGCTGTTGAGGCATTATGTCGGAGATTCTAATTTAGTAACAGTTAATGCAACAATAAATTTCATGTTGCAGTCACTGAAAGAACAGCACACATAACTCTCTGAAGAATTATATATTACATTGATAATCGCACAGAAGAAATTCATACCGAAATAGAAAATGTCTTGCGGTATTTACATAATTATAATGATTTTGAAAATGAAAATGAAAAAGAAGAAAAGAGACTAACCAATTTAAATCTGATTAAGTTTATAGTAAAATTTTGTACCCATAAACCTATCCACATTCAGAAAAATTCGGTACAGTTATCGAAGATTATGATGACACTAATGTCGATAGTGAAAAGAAATTGCCTCTTGAACAAAAATTAGAAGTTAGCGATAAATAAAAAAAATTTCAACAAACTAAAATACAATACAGAAATCAGCTATATCCAAAACCATCCGACGAGAAATCGATTTATTTGAAAATATGAGATTTAGAGGTAAATACATAGAAAAAGTATATCGCGCATTGATAACAGTACCACCAACTAGCGTAGATGCCGAAAGAGCGTTTTCGACAGCTGCTAATTTTTGCACAAAATTACATTCCAGGCTTAATGACAGTACAATTAATGCATTGTGTTTTTTAAGATCATATTTCAAAAATTGTAATAGTACCACAGACTGAATAGTGATATTTACATTTTTTTGTGATTTAAATAAATAAGATGTTCCGTTACTTTTCTGTGATTCTTTATATACTGTTATAATTTATAAGTTACAAATTATTTTTTGTGATATTTACACTCTCTAATAAAACTGGCAAAGAAAGCAAAGAAACACTTGTGTTTGCTTTCTTTTTCTAAAATGTCTGCTACCGGTATTAAAACCGGTATTCCGGTATTAAGATATCAAAAATACCGAATACCGGTACTGAACTTTTGGTCTGATATTGCAATCTCTAGCTGCTACATATTTAATAATATAATAATTTCTAATTTTCAAATATATAATATAAAATATTTTAATCATATTAAATTAATCAAAATTTCGTCAGTTAAAATAAGATTTTTAAACTTTTAAAGCAACTTAACAATCAGATTTTAAATAAATAACAGAAAAAAATTAGATTAATAAATGATAGAAATATATAATTTTTTTAAATTGAAGATTGTTTTTAGAATGTATCAAAAAATTATTGCCACTTATTTTTTAGTCTGAAATAGTTTAAAGTTTTATTTATTTATTTTAGTATAAATATAGTGACAAATTAAATAGATCAAATCAATAAACTTTGCAATTTCTTCTTTTTTGTGTGTGATATAAATTAGCACATTTTTCTTAGCAAGGATTTTTTTTTTATCAGATGTGTCAAAAATATTTCTTTTAATAAATCTCTGAAGTACGTAAAGTGTTTTCATAATGTGGTTCACAAAATAAAGCATCATGCTCAAAAAATATCCTTTCTTCATGAAATGGCTTAAAAACAAAACATACATTAAATGTTCAGCGATAAAAGGTTCAGAAAATAAATCACTTTGCTTAATGCAGTAAAAAAGATTTTTTTTTTTTCCAAATCTCAAATTCAAAATAATTAAAAAGTACAGAAAAAGTAATTGAAATTTAGTAAGTTAATAACTGTTATAAATTAATACAAACGCAAACTCAAATGAAACTTAATTTTCCTTTATATAATTAAGTCTTGACGGATCTTTGATGCTATGTCTGATTACAATACACAGCATTTTGGGCCCATCGTAGATCTGAATTCAAAGGATCACATCCCAATTTCCACGCCAACGATGACGTCGTTTCGGTCGAAAATGATTATTTCATATTCGAGGAGCAAATATTTCGTCGGGCAATTTCTGTCATGCTTATAAAAATGCCTTCGATGAAAAACAGATTTGCGAATGGCAGATCTAGAGATTGTCCTCTCTCGACCTTCGTTATTTTCTTAGGGTATTAGCAGCTTAAGAATTGATTCCATAAACTCATGTTAAGACAAGATCATGATTACGACATCACCTTCCATAGAATGACCAGTTAGGATCAAGCAGGACTGCTAAATGAGATTGGCAAAATAAAGCCAAATTTTTAAAAATAACGCAAAAAAAGCGCCAAATTCCGATTATCTTTTTTTAAAGATTAATATACGATATTTTTCCAAAACTTTCAAATGAAATGGGAAACCTTTTTACTAAATGGATCCTTGATAAAAAGAATGAATTAAGGTTTAGTAATACAGTAGTAATACAGATGCTTAGCAGAGTGGTGCAGATGCTTGATAAAAAGAATGAATTATGAATATTAAATACAGATTATAATAGAACCAACGATTTCAGATTGCTTTACACGAAGAAATTTAAAATTAACATTAACAAATTTTTGAAATTTTATAATGTTTAAAAAATAACGTGGAGAATATTTTTAATAAATTTCATCATGTCAAATGTTGAATGTTTTAATTTATAGTAAACACTTGCATTTAAAATATCATTATGCGCAAAATATTGTACAAAAATTTACAGAGGGATTAATTATTTTATCCGTTTTTCATGTTATTAAGAACTTTTAAAAAGAAACAAAAATTCTTTTTTATTTTAATTCACACACACACACAAAAAAATGGAAGCAATCAAAATTTGGCATTTTTGTTTTCATTCCGAAAAAGCTTTGGCAGCAATTTTCAATTCAGTCAATCCTGAATTAGGAGAAGAGAGGGATAGAGACAAAAATTCAAATATTTACCCAGAAATTTCGCAACATGATAATGTTTGAGGTTTGATTTATTCGTTTTATTTTTGTCTAGACTGATTGCATTGTACGCATATCGGTGTTTGCATTACGTAGTGAATAAAATTATGCAAGTCTAAAAGCATTGTCATGTTATATATATAAAAAAGCAGGCCTTTCACAGATTTGGTTCAAAATTTGATAAGAATCTATATTTTAGATGAATAATTTGCGTACCAAATTTTATCTAACTCTTCGTGTTTTGGAGTTATCGAGTCACTTAAAATTGGACAGCCAGACAGACTTTCTCTGAATGGATTTCGTTTAAAATTTGATAGAAGTCTATATCCAAAATATCATCTATCTTGTTCAAAATGTTTGAAAGAAATTTTTCGCTTTCACAGAGAGACAAACAGATATAATGACAAAAATGTCTATTTCGAAATCAGGGAGGTCTGAGAGCAGATTCGTCCATATCGCGAATAATAATTTTTTGACGATTACTATACTTCATATATGAAAGAGTTTTATAAAAGAATTATCCGATATTATTCTAAATAAAAGAAATCTGCTCAATTTTTCCGTCAATTCCGGAATTTAGAAATGTATTTTTGGATCATTTCTATTTTTTGTACAGTTTACTTCCTGCTAAGTGGATATTATTTAATTTCACTTGTTAAGCAACATTGTGGGCCGGGATGACTTGGTTGGTAGGGCGTTGTATTCGTGTCCCTTGGGCTGCGAGTTCAAACCCGCCGGCCGAAGACTCTCCGTGTGTGGCGGCAGGCACACGTATAAATCTGTCGTGGTCATAAAGGCCCCCATGTCGAGAGCGATTCCACTGGGGGTACTGGATCTGGGGTGTTCTCTGATTCAGGTCTAAATTACGTTCTGTGGATGAATGAATGAAGTCCGTCCCATAATAAAGGTTGTGACGTGTGTGTTGCTAAGTCATACTCTTGGCTCTAGTTGTCGCTATTGAACAAACAAGAGACGCACCCTGGGCTAAAAAGCCCACTGACTTCTAAAGTCCGAGGGCTTGTCTATGACAACCATTAGAAACAACAACAAATAGCATTGTACGCCTGATAGAAAAAACACTATGATTTGGAATACATTTTTCTGAGTCAGCATCCCAGTATTAACAGGGAACGAAATATAAAATAACTGGAGCAGTTTTTCCAAAACTTTCTCGCATACTCTCTATTATCCTAGAGAAGACCTTGAATGGCAGTGGCGTACAATAATTACGAAACGTTTACCTTTGACATAAATTTGAAATTTCTATTGAATCTACTGTGCCATCCTTAGTGAGTTATTTGGCGATTAATCCCTGGCATGCGAGCAGGACAAACAGACTTCCTCTGGATGGAATTTGCTCAAATTTTTTGCTAGAAAGCTACAAATTAAGGGTAAAGGCCGTATATGAAATCTCATTCGTCTATATCAGATCGTTTTTGAGTTATTTTTATCAGAGGCAGACGGACGATATTTTACAAAAAATTTATTTTTCGAGCTCAGGGAGATGTAAAATTCGCCAGTCTCGAATTCGCATTTTTTGATTATTACTATACTTTCTCCATATTACTCGTAGGAGAAAGCAAAAATACCTTTAAGGTACTCATTAAATACTTTTAAAGAGGAAAAAAAATTTAAAATGCAATACTTAATACAAAATCTTGAAGTTATTATAAGTTTTAATCGTCTATTGACGAGTCACGTCAAGATAAATAATTAGGAAATGTTGAATTCTATCTCGGAACTTAAGGAGTGTGTCATCTGAATTGCATTTTATATCAACTTTCGATATGGGAAGATATTCTGATTCGGACTTAATGCTAGCAATGAATTATGATTGATAAAAAATTAGTATTATTTATCAAAATGCGAGAAACTGTAATTTAGGTAGCTCTGTGTTTTAGAACAAAAGATGAGAAAATTCTTAAATATATACATTTAGATTTTCGGTGTTTTTCCTACAAAGGGGTAAAATCTTTCTAAAACTGAATTTTAACCTTTTAAATTCTCAATGTCATTCAAACTATAAAATTTGTTTAATTAAATTGATATGGCATTCATCCTCATACATCAGCCAGTCGTTGGAGAAGAACGAAACCACGCCCTCTACAAAGCCACATCCCACAAAACTTTTTAAAATTGATCATTCCCAACAAAACTACAGCTTCTGCTCTTGGATTACCAAAGCCCGATGAAATGAAGAATTGCATTTATTTGTAAAGGATTCCAGACTGATTGGTGCTAAACATTCTTGAAGAAAATTTACAGTTTTACAGCTACCTTCTCGCTTTTTCAAATACAGGCAGGGGAAATGGGCGGTTCCTGAAGGAAGGTCTCTCCGTTTATGGACTCAATCCATATGGATAGAAGTTTGTTACTTCCTATCACAGCCTGATGATGTGAAAATTACGTGGGTTTTTTTATTGGTAGCAGTTTAACATTTTTGATATAAATAGCCACGAAACACAATCCTCACGAACAACAAATATGATAAGAATTTTCATTATATTTCAATTTTCATTATATGATCATTTTTATTAACAAATATATGTGAAATTAATTTATTACTGTTCAGCATTTTAACTATATTATTTATTTTATTTAGAATTAGCTGCCTTTGACGACCACCTGGTTCGTCAAGATAACTGTCGAGTTAAATTTTTATTAAACATTTTAAGCATAATTTGATATTTATGCTTATCTCAAAATGTATTTTTAAGCGCCAATTTGTGATAGACATTATAGCAATGTTTAAAAATATTACATTTTTCACGTTTATTGTGTTCGTGATCTTTCTTAATGGAATTTGTTGTCATAGCGACATTAGAACACAACATGTTCGAATGATCGGTTTTCTAATTGCATGGTACAGATATACTTTTAGTCCTTATATTAATTGGAGAAATGGACAGAATCGTTTTTCCATAATTTTCAGCAAAGAAAAAGACACAATTAAATATTTGATACAACAATACAAATGGTTTGAATTTTACTGCGTTCGTTTTTTAGTTTATTTTAACAACAAAAACTATTTTTAAAAATTTTACGAAAAAAAAAATGCTTTAAAAAAATTATGGGCAAATAAGTTTGTATAATTTGTGTAAAGATAATTTTTTTAACTTTAAAATGGTTTAAAAATTAATTCTGCATAAAAATATTTTTGGCCGTTACTGCGAAGTATTCTAAAATCTTTCTTAATTAGTTAAATTTTTAAAAGAATCACTCCCAGATGTATATTTCTACATTCCAAAATAAATGTATGCCAAATTTGATAGTTCTAGATAACACGAACTAGCTGATAGCTCACAAACGCACATATACATGATCCTTTATTAGTAGTAAAGTTTTTCTGTCCGTTGTGGAGCAAATTTGAAAAGGAAAGAAAAAAATTCAAAAATTCAGCTTCCTTAAATTAACAAGAAATAATCAGATAATAATATTAATCAAAATAAACTCTACATTATTGTGATGAATACAGAAATAAACATATATTAACTCGCAATCACGCTCATATTAACTTTACAATGTTCAACCACTGGGCTCTCAACTCTTTCTAGAAGCTCTCTGGTAGAACAAAGTAATTCTCAGCTCTTTCTAGAAATTAATTTTTGTTTTATAATCAGTGGCGGATTTCCAACTAAACAGCCACCTAGGACCACAAACAAGCCGATTTTTTTCCCCTTTATGAAACGCATTGTCCTATTTTACATAGATTCTATGGGGGGAAAAAAATTGTTTCGTATTACGAACAAAATTTGGGACTGAATTGTGCTAGGAAGCGAGGTTTTATTGTATTATTATATACCAGCGGTCAGAAAAAGAATAATTATGATAAATAAAACACTCAAATGATGCCAATATAAATATATACTAGTGCCACGTGTCTACAGCGGCAAAATTCAGCTAGCAGTCTGGTATTTCGTCTTCTACCAGCTTTCCGCCTTTTTCCTTCGTGGGAATTCCAAACAAAAATGCAATTTTGCGAGAGAAAATCGATTTTGGTTTGCTGAATTCAGTGAATAAGCGTAACACAAATTTTTCATTTATCATTATCACATATAATCATTCAATATACTTGTACAGATAATCACTCAATCTATATGAGCATAGATTCGAAACAGATCTACAGTTTGAGTGTACAGATCGCACCGAAACTTCCATTTCCAGTTCGTTGTGTTTATGTCTTGTTCATTTGCGAAAAAATAAACGGATATCGACCGGCAATCTATTTTTACGGATAAGGTTCGAAATTTACTAATTTCTACAATTCTAATAACAAAACATTTGACAAATTTCATTTATCACAGTCATTTGTATTACTGAGTTATTAAAACATTCTTCGCGTTTTGTGCAGACGGAGAAACAGATAAAATTTTCTTTGAAGCTATTTAATTAAATTTTGAAAGAAATTAACAGCTTTAGTGTAAAAATCGCATGCCAAGTTTGTTCGGTTTTTAAATAATTTTGTTCACAGTAAAGCAAATCGACAGATCGGTACAATTCCGAAAATGGCTTTCTAACGGTTTTTCAACAACAACAACCAAAATGCTGCAACTATTGCTGAATACTATTTAAATTATGAAATTTCAATTGACTTTGAAGAGAGTAAATGCGCTTGAAAGTGATCTTGAGAAATTTTACTTAGAGAAAGAGTAATTGTAATAAACAAGACATTCAAGTATATAAGTCAGGTATATAAGTTAATATAAGTATATAAGTTATGCTAAATTTTTGTTAAATCTTTAAGGTATTTACGTATTGTAAAAAAAACCTAAAGAGCAATATATATATATATATTGAACAAAATATTGTATACTAAAAGTACTATATTTAAATGTACTTACTTGAATTTTTTCGAATTACTCTAGAGCGAATAATCAGCGTCCCTGCTGACGTCGGTTCGATTCGAAAAGTAAATTCTAGGGGTAAGCGAATTGCAAGGGAAGGAACCAGGAAAGAACTATTGTTCCTATAGAATGGGCGAATCCATTGCAAGCTGTACTTTTCAGAGGTAGGAACGCTTACAGAGAGGGTCACCGTGGATAAGTGTTGTTATCTAAATGTTGAGTTATAATTCAACACTTCTTCTTGCATACAGCCGACCTCCCCGCCACCACTGAACGTAGCAGTATCGACAGGATTTGTTGTGGCCGACTGCTATCTTAAGCATTGTCCATCCTTGCATTGGCCGATTTGTCAAACTGACATTCTCTTCGAAGTAATTAATTGGCCACAAAGTGGTCTACAAACTCTCAAATAGTTGGTAAAAAACTGACAATTTTTGACATCATATCCTTCAGAGTTTTAAGATTAAGTCATTATTTTCAGATTTCAGATTTTTTCTTAGCTCCGAGATTTCAATACATTCCTTTAAATAGTGGTAAACAGTACCGATTCCTCCACAAATGCATTTATTTTCCTGCATATGCAGGAAATCTCCCATGTCCTGATATGATTTAATTATCAGTGGATGGTATCTTCTTATTTTTATTTCTGGATTAGGAATAAAATCGAAAGTTACTCTTCCGTTTTTGGACATATACCATCTGCGAAACCATTGCAGCTTTATTTCTTCTCTTAATTCCCATTTTAAGACACCATTTGATTTGGGAACAGCCATATCAACACCCTCTTTCTGTGCCGCCAACTTTTCATATTGATCTGTCTTTTCATTACCATATATCCCAATATGGGCCTTAACCCAATTCAACTATATCCACTTGTTAGTTATAATTCAACACTATTCGCAATTCAATTGAATCATTTTTTCCATTGAGAACCAGGATAAATGCTGCCATTATTTTTGTATGCGAATGTAGACATTGTTTCTTTTTGTTAGAAACAGTTTTGTTATTCAGAGAGTTAGATAATTTCTCTCTATTAATTTCTACAAAGATAAGAAAGAGTGATTTAAAAGTAAACACTGCTTTGTATTTTACAAATTTATTCTTGTGTTGCATTTCATAAAAAGCTTATATAAAAGTTTTAGAAATGAATAATTATATTGTGAATAAAGAGGTAATGTGATATTGATATTTAAGTTCCATAATATGTGATATGAAAATAAAACAAATCATTATCGATTTCATGCATATTGATTTTTATTTAATACTTATATTCACCCCTCTTATGTTTAGTACTTTTAAGTAAATGCTACATTCTTGCAAGTTGAAAACAGTTGTCATTTCCTGAGCGCATTTTAGCTGGACTGGATAAAATAAAAGCAAAATTACTTTGTTACGTAGAATTTTTTAAGACAGACAAAGAAAATAAATAAACAAAATGGAGTTTTTTGAAGAGTTTTGAGATTGTACTAAAACATTAACATCGAAATTACTTTATTTTGCTCCACACATTATTTTATAATAACATATTTGGGAAAATTACGTTTTTTATTACATAATTTTCCTTCTAAACAAGCACACTTTTTCTTCTTAACAACTCTCTAAATAATTCAAATTTACATATGCAGTAATGTATACCTCCCCTCCCCCCTACTTATAAGATTTGAGTCGGTCCCATCCAATGCATAAATTTGATGCATTGTTCCATTCTACTTTAAGCAATTCTTAAAATTTTCTATTTTTATTTAACTAAAATTAACTTAGATACTTTAATTGAGGTATCTGCATCTTTAAAGAAATGTAAAACTGATTTTTGAAGAGAATTATATGAAATGTAAGGATTTAGAAATGAGTTTTTAGAGATTTCAAAAGCATTTTTATTTTATAGTACACGAAATATTTGTCAGAAACTTCGAATTCAATATTTTGACGAATCTACACGTTTCAGACACATTTCTTGACGTTATGTCTGCCTGTTTATTTATCAACATAATTACTCAAAAACGAATTGAGCTAGACGAAGGAAATTTGGTATATAGACTTAAGACCAAATTATTAGATTTCTATTAAATTTTGAACAAAATCCTATCAAAGGAAGTCTGTCTGTTTGGCTGTTAAACGGCGTTCCTACGACCGGAGAAACTTCAGGCGCCCCACGTGTCCCCCCCCCCTTGAGCCCTTCTTGAGGTTTTCTGGGGTGCTTTGATGCCTGTCTAAATATCAAAGCACCACAAAAAAACCACAAGAGGGATGGAGGGGGGAACGCGTGCCTCGTCTACCGGGTGGACAGGTCGTAGGAAAGCCGCTTTAGACGGAAATGAACTCGATAACTACAAAATATAAATAGCTACATAGATAATGTATGTACAGTATTTGGCTTAGCATCTAAAATGTAGTTTTTAATCAGATTTGTCAATAATTTGTTCGTTTGTCGATCTATATTTTAGCAGGCATGTAAAAACATGCATATGTGACATGATGATACATTGAAATCAATGAAATTAATGATTCCATCTGGTGACAATTATAGTTCCGTGTCAAAATCTCGTTTCAATTGATCAGAAAAAGAAAAAAAAATTGCCCAAAATACATATTAGCACTTTAGAATCAGTAAAACTACAAGATTCATGCCTATCTTCCGTATCTATATTCTATAAATATTGTTTCCCAACGCTATGCAGGGTATTCGCAGCATGATTCTTAAGGGGATATAGAGATTATGAGACAAAACTACAAAGAGCTAGCTCACTCTCATAGGTTTAAAATAACTTTAGCATAAAGATATGAATTTTTAAAATGATTTTAAGTTAAAAATAAAGGCTTTAAAAGTGTTTCAGTCTTAAAAAAAGGCATTATTAAGAAATTGTTTACTCACTTCACGGACACGACAGCATTTCATAAATTTTTTTTCCAGAAATGTAGAGCTCATTTTAATGATCTTAAAACGTTTTGAAAACAGAAGTGAGGAAGCGAAAATAACGTAGAGAAAGTTTATTGATAAACAAACATTCAGTTAAACAGGAGAAACCATCTACATCCAGCAATCACATATGGCGAATTGAACAAAGGAAGAAAAGCTTTCTTTTCTTCATTCTTTTTCACTTTTCTTCCGAAGTAGCCGGCAGCTGTGCTTAGCAATGAAGAACAATGTAGTTATAAAATATCTGGTGCATGCATGCATTTTAAAAATAGTCCCTTTGCTTTTTAAATGGCACAGATATTTGGTTGAATGTAGAATTTTGTTATATCTTTTTTTCCCTGGCGGTAAAAATATTACTTTAATTATCCTTTGTGAGTTGATTCAATAAACTAAAATTATCTGAAAAATTTAGGAAAGTTCTTTCTTCGAAATGAGGTTAATCTAAAGTTATAAAGTTGTCAAAACTTTCAATGTATCTTGATTTCATATCATTATCCTATTAATTTCATTCTGAATATTAAAAAAATATAGAAAAGGACATTAAATGCAATAGCCTTCTCCATTAAAAGTATTTTGCACCAGAAAGAAATATGATTATAATTTATCGTGTAATTTAAAATAGCGTAAAAAAGTTTAAGACAGAACGTAAACACTGTAAATGCTGAAAATTATTGTTTTTCTTAAGTCAACTCAGAGGAAATAAAAATATAATTTATATAATTTTAATATAAAATTTAAGAGATTTCAATGGCTTTTATTTAATTTGACTTGTTACATGTCTTTTTATAATGGAATATTATAAATAATACGCATGGATTTTCTCGCACTTTTTGAAGTATTAAAAATTTTGTTCAGTTTTGTGTTCCTGATAACAATTCTGATTCAAAACTTAATTATCAGTTAATTGATGATTTTATATTACATTTTGATTATATACGAATATTGCCATTAGATGAATTTAAAAGAAACTGATTTCAAGACTCCGTCATATTTTACGGACATAATTTTAAAAATATTTTAGCCCCCCACCCCCTCCCTTTTTCTCTTTATGACGGTTGCATTTATTTTTCATTGTATACTTCGCATACGAAGAAATAAAAATGCAAGCAGAAAAGAAAAGGGAATAATAAAACATTAAATATTAGCAAAAATGTATTGCAATTGTGAATAAGAGTATCGTTTCTGCTGGCATAAGAAGATTAAAATGATTATATGGCTGTATAATCAAAAGAGTTCAGAATCATTACCTGTCCGTCGCAACAAGTCAAGCATACTTCAAATCAGAAAAGTACATATAATTTTTAAAAAATTATAACATTTATTGTATAGGACATGGTCATTTTATTATTCTGTTACTCTTACTGATCATTTAAACACGCTCGTTATCATGAATCGTGCCTGTGATTCGGATCTTTATCTAATAAAATGCTTATTTCTGTACTATCTCTTAATTTGCGGAAAAGAAGTAAATATCTAATTAGATAGATGTGAGTCACAGGTGATTCACACATATGAGATAAAGAAAAAATATATAAATTAAACATATGCGTGCTCCACTCGCATCAATTTCTTCACGGAATTTCAGATTTTGCTGTCACCTAATATAGGTGACACGGCATTCAACGTGTTAAAAGTGTCACGACATTTTATCTTCACACAAAAATATCATTTATTCATTGCACTTCTCCTCTTAATAAATATTGAATTATAAGATCTATCTGACTGTAATTGTAAATGCTCTATAAGATATTGATAAATCATTGATGCATTAATAGATATTACTAAATTATTTTTTCTGTGCTGTTGAAATTTGTGAGTGATTTTAAAGAAATACGCATTTTCCACAGAAAGTTTTTTTAAAAAAAAGTTGAATGTTTAAAGAAATGCGATTAAATGGATATTTGAAGAAAATTTCATAATTCGAGAGTTGGTGATTTAATTAATTTAATTAAAACAATTTAATAATTGTTAAAATACCGTAAATTTTAAATATTATGAAATGTTAATACAAAGCAATTTATTTAAAAGAAATTTTCTTTCTAATTCATGTAAGAACTATCGAAGTTTTATTTTTGGTGTTTCCATATGCATTGTTGCTGAGATCAACGTATACTAGGGATCTGGTTATATGGAAAACAGAGTCGCTATAAGCAACGATAGATCGCATAATATTATCCTACATAATTCTATTAACCATTAACTGTATTGGGAAAAATGGTTTACAAAACTGAAAACATAAATTGTTAAAAAGGATTAGGATGAAGATTTCACTAGGAAAAGGATATCCATAGTCCAAATTAGATCGCAGAAAAATTTCCTGGAGCAAAAATAAGTATTATATTAAAGATTTTTTTTTTTTTTTTTTTGTCAAAACATTCCCGTGCAACAGCAAAAATTCATAGCTATAAAATCAAAATTTTACCTCTGTTTTGAAGTAGATCTCCATTCCACTAAATGCTAACTGATTCTGCTTTGTTATTGTGACACATAATTAACTATGTTTCGAATGCTGGTTACAACTTCTAAATAGACTTGAAATTATCAATGCTGTAACTAAGCAGATTTCAAAAATATCAAATTACATTTAAAAAATGTTAATATCTAAAAATATTTTCATTTCACTAGGTTAAAAAAATTATAGCCACAATGTTCTTTACATAAATTGGTAACGATTCGAACTATAACAGAAATTCCTCAAAATGATTCATACAAACCAAAACGAGGGGAAAAAAAAAAGTTTGCTATCAGCTTACTGACAAAAATCTGATAGATAAGGTGATATCAGAAGTAGGAGAAAATTGGTAGAAAGTAACTAACCAGTCAAGAATTTTTTAGCTCTCCGACCTCACACGAATAATTCAAGCTCAGTCGATCTAATTGTAAAAGGTCTGTACCTTTTTTCACACGACTCCACGTGGCTACTACAATATTATCAAACAACCATGAATATAAATAACTTAGTGTAAAGGTCATTTGGCAAGGTAGGGGAAAAGATTGACAAAGGTCTTTTGTTGTGACCTAGAAACCCATATCCCTGTCCAATGGATTTGTAGACAGGGGATGTACATGACTGCTTTGCAAAATATTTCGGACCAATTCGGGGTTACCATATTTGACTATTTAGGGCCAAATTTAGAAAAGTTGCCCTTTAAAACGTTAGAAATTCTTTTGAACTTTAGAGGTTTTAGAATTATTTTTTTACTATTAATTTTATAGTTTTTTAAAATCATTTTTTTAAAGAATTTTAGTTATCTGTTAGAGTATATTTTATTTATGTTATTAGAGTGAAGGGAGAGAAAGAGCTCCGATTTTATAAAATCTTTTGCATATAAGAAAGTCGTCATGCCACTACAATTTGAAAATTAGACTGTTTGTAAAATATTATTTCTCGGCAATGATAAAAAAAGAAAAATGGCTCTTCATTTATTAAAAATCAAAATGACATGACATATCTGAGAGAGACAACTTTGTAACATTGTTCCCATAAAATTGCACTGTTTAATTAAAAATTTAAAAAAGATAAAGGGGGAAATACCCCTTATGTTTTCTATGAAATTAAACTAAAATATCATACTCGACTTATTTAATATCTTATTTTTGAAACAAAATAAGATATTTTAGAAAGAATCACAGCTTGAACCATGAAACGAAAATTAAAAATAATCCTTTATTTCAATTCTATCATACTTACAAAAGGATATTAATTACCTAGCATGCACAGCACGTGAATCTCATGAATTAAAATTTCGAAACGGCGAACCTCCAGTCCGGAACTGCTATGCGACCCAGGTGGTTTGTGAAGATCAAAATGGGCCCTTTTCTGTGGTGTAACGAATGTAATTGATAATCAGCCTATATATTTATTTTTCTCATCCTCCCGTATTATTTCAATTCAAAGCATTAATATAGAGAAAATATTTTGCTTTCAGCTTCCACCTCTAATATCTAGTGCCAGGGGTCAAGAATACTCCTCATTTCCTTCCTCTGGCCACTGAACTATTCATAAGTTCTCTACTCTATGACATCTCCACTATTTATATCAATTATCTCATTCGATTATTGACAGACGACGAAAAGAGAAAAAAAGCGAATTATCTGAAAGAATTGTTTAGTATTTGATACTAAGAAAATCATTATTTTTATTGAAATGAAAAATTTTATTTCTGTTCAAAATGAAGAATTAAAGCTATAGTAGTGCAAGTCAAAAATGAGTTTAATATTACAACTAATGCATAAACCCAATTCAATTCAATTTAATCCCATATAACATCACTTTTGTCCCCGAATAATACAGTATCCTTTGTATTAGTGTTGATGGAAAACAAAGAAAATTTGACTTACACCACTATAACTTAACCCGCTAAAATAAGTAATTTTAAGGATTAGAGACCAGAAACAGATAAATGAATAAATGTGACTAATTATTCATTCTATGGCTTAAAACATTTTTTCGAAATCTAATCATTTTATGCATAAAATAAGGATTTTATCGCTCAAAGTATTTTTATTTATTGATAATTTAATAAATATCATGAAAAAGATTTTTCTTAAAAGGTTCCACCTTTCCTTTTAACAGATAAAATATTACACAATATTCAATTATTGCACATATTTTAACCGAGTGCCTGGTTTTTAACTTCCAACTTGGATCATTTTTGAATACAACGATTTTATCTTTTAACGATCTAGTGGGAGAAAATCCTCACACCGATATCTTCCTTTCTTTACAATCTATTGACTTTTTACATTAAATGTGATTAGTTTTATAATGTGCCACTTGTTTTTAAAAACTTAACCTTTTTTAAAATGAATTAGGTGTATTTTAGAATTTTTTTCACAGTTATTTTATATTACCATATGTTTATATATTCACCATACGTTTGGCGCAGCATAGCTATGTTTGGCCTTTGTGCCATTAAAATCCAACTCCAACTCCCTTTTAAACACTATCTAATATGTAGTAGATTAAAATTTCCACTGCTACTATTACTTTTTATTTTCTTATATATAATAAGAGAAAATTATGTCATCATCAAAAAATTTGAACTCTGAGATTTTGACAAATCTCTTTGTTCCAGAACTAACTGACTTCGAAAAACATTTTCTTCACTTCTTTCTTTCTTTTCTTTTATTTCTTTGTCTTTTTTTTTTAATTTTGTATATCTGTCTGTGACTAAGAGAATGCAGAAACGTCTTGAGTGAGACAAATGAAATCTGGTGTATGGTCTTAACTCAAATTCATATATTTCTGTCAAATTTCGAACGAAATCCATTTCAAGAAATTCTGGAATAACTTTCGAGCAATAACTTAAATATGTGAGCAGTTGTCTCAATACAGGTTAAAATGATAATTAGAAAACGAAGAGAGCTAGATAGATAAAATTTGGAATACAAATTTAACATCTAAAGCATAGATATCTATCAAATTTGAAACGACATGAGTAAAAAAAAAAATTAAATTGCCTTTGACATTTTAATTTCACATGATTATCGACCATCTTTTGCCTTTTTAATTTCATATGCTTGTATATACAATGAATCAAAAATGAAATAACTTAAATATGGGAAATCTGATGCATGCTTTTTTGGCTACAGTTGTAGTTCTGTGCCTATAGTCGATCGGGAAAAAAATGTCTAAGATACATATTTATTTTTCTGATGTTTGTGTTTCAATCGCATTCCATTTATTAATCGCCCCCCCCCAAAAAATCAAAGATCACAAGCACATTTATTAGAATCCTTGAGAAAGTTTTAAAGGTACCATTCCCAATGATTAAGATACGAGCAGCACAGAATCTGACTTGGACGTTTGGAAGCTTAGCTGTGTGATCATCACCCTTGTAGAAAAGTAGAATTATAAAGTGGACAATACGTTACAAGGCTCATAAAGTTAGAAATGGTCATTAGTGAGTAATGCAATTTTTGTTTTTGAGAATCCCAGAGATATTGACCAGTCCTATGAAATTAAATAATTATTGTTTAAAGTAAAAGATTTCATTGTTAACAGAATTTAATCGATATTGAATCAATAAATATCGATTATTGACTAATTCGTAACGATAAAACCTTAAGAAAACTTTGGCTTATTCAAACATCACGAAATACGAGACCGAAATTGAGCAAATGAAGAAATAACGACCTGGTAACCTTGTGGTAAAATAGCGGCTTCGGAGCTGGAGAGTTCCTGATCCGAGATCCTATTCCACTAAAAGATCCGTTGCGTATGTAGGTTTGGCGCATTTAAAATTTGACTTCGAGGGCCAAAGGTACTTCCTTTGGCGTAGTGCGGAAAGCTTGGAAAAGCGAATACCAACTGATATTTTTTTTTTATAGTCTGAGAGAATTCCAAATTATAAGGTCTGTCCTAACACAGTCCTTATGTTGTTTTCTAAACGGAATTTTATTGTAGCTAATCTGAATTAACCATAAATATGGTCTCCCCGAAACTTACTCGCATGTTGCTTAATAAAGGTTTTGGAAGGGAGAGGAAACATTTTACTTCCTGTTGAAACGATGACTGACACTTTTCATCCAGCGAATTCACCCACGAATCTACCTGCTATGGAAACAGAAGCCGGTGAAATAAGCTACACTCCACCTGCCTTCTGCTGTCCCGAAGGATGTAGCAACCTGAATGAAGAAACTGCCTCTATTCAGGGAAGAATAAGCATTACACAGGCGATTATGAAGGAGGACAAAGCTGATCAGAACACTACTAATATTTTAAAGAAGGGCAAATCCCTGAAGAAAGATCTGATCCTACTTCTGTCTGTCCACGGCAAGAACACTGCTAGACAATCGTCTATGTTTACGGCGGGCGTTATAAAAACAGGTTGCTGTAGGGACGATCTATTTTAAATGGGTGGAATCGGACAGAAGTCTGGGGGGGGGGTATTCTTTTTCTTGGCGTCAATGTGAAGCGATAAAAGAAAACCTGTTGCTCATTCGTCTTCTCGCTTTAGTCGCAGTTCACATATCTTTATATTCGCTTAGCTTACTTCTTTTATATTTTATTAATCTTTTCTTTGATTAATATTAACTGCATTTCATTAGTTAATATTTTTTTTGTCTCTTAAATTTTAACATCCTTTAAAATACCTTTTCGATTTAAGAAAGGAGAGATTTTAAAATCACAAACACGTAAAATTGTGCTTAATGTTGCAGTTTTGCTCCGAAGAAGCTGCAGCAAAATCTTTGAAAGTTCCTCTTCCACAAGTCATGAAAAGAGCTGCTCAGGCGACTGGAGTGTTGAAATTCACTATTAGGAAAATTAAAAATGAAGTTTCGACAC
Organism: Argiope aurantia; assembly: GCA_026543865.1. NCBI lineage: Eukaryota > Metazoa > Arthropoda > Arachnida > Araneae > Araneidae > Argiope > Argiope aurantia. The sequence continues at coordinate 395,655 of JAPMOR010123119.1, forward strand.
TGGACAAAACGGAAATTGTGAGTACTCATGGAACAATTGAAACTTTTAAAGCAAAATACACTCATCTGTTTGTATAAGTAAAATAAATTGATTATTGATTTTGATTTTTTTATTTGAAAAGTGTATTGAAAATTTATTAAAAAAAAGTTCTTGTAGGAAACTTTGAATTTCATTATTTTTTAAAGAAGTACATTTTACAATTCAGTATTTTATTTTCATCGAAATTATTGAATAATTTCCTTAAATCTACGGGTATATTAATTCAGTTATCTCCTATCACAATCACTGTTAAGATAAAAAGATAAGAAAAAAACGCGTTGTTTTAACCTTTTGCTCTTAGTGTTAAATAATAATTATGAGAAATTGTATTTATAGTTTTAAAAGAAAAAAGAATTACTTTGAAATTAAAAATAGTGATTCTATTATGCTATATGAAAATATTTAGAGATTAAAATGATTTAATTTTTTTTTCTGGAATTGAATGAGTATACGCAATTGTTAAGAAGTAATTCTATTATATTTTTATTGTGAAATATTATTCAACTATATAATAGTATGAAGAAAATATTATATTATAGGTAGCGCATTACTTTCTTTTCAATAAAATAAAGAAAAATAGTCATTTATTCAGGCTTGTTTTCTCGTCTCCCTGTTGTTTCAATAGCTTTCCTTCTTAACAATGATTCCAAGAATCTAAAAATGTATGCACGTTAATGTGAGTTAGAAGGATTAAAGTATTTAACGAGATTTTTTTCTACTCAGTTGCACTGATTGTGATAATAAAACGGTAGCAGATAAATATTCTCAAACGACATTGTTGGGCTTTGAATAGAAACGTGAAGAACATTGAGCGTGAAGAACTTTCAACCCCGAAATGATAAAGTGCATGCAGGAATTTGGATCCTTTATTGCTTCGAGCTCATGACTACTGATAAACATTGAAAGGAAAAGCTCATTTATCACTCTATTATTTGAATTGACAGTTCGTGAGAAAAAAATTTCTTTAAAATAATTGTATTTCTTTTTCGAGCCGGGGGAAATGAATAAATGGTAATCTGGAATGCAAAAACAAACTTTTACCGCGTTTTTCGTAGAATAATGTAAAGCGATGTTGGGCTTATTTAGCTGGGTTCCTTTAAGTCCGGGACATCTGGCACGTGCATGAATGAACACTTGAATTATCTTCAAATTCAGAATACTTTTATATATAAACTTTGCGAAATTAATTATGCTGTAAAAAGCTTGTGCATATTGAAAATAAGTTACAAATCAAAGTTTGATTTTTAAAAATCTGAAAATTGATAGTATGGTAATCGTTAATTTTGTGTTTCGGGAAATAGTATATACATCAGAAAAATAAATAAATATAAATTCGGAAAGGTTTCAAGCATATTTAACAATGAACATTTTACTTTATAATGGAATAAAAGCAACCTTTTATAAAAATTATGAAATAATTACGATTAATTATGTTATAGTTTTTATGTTAAATTAGACAGATTACCTCGTGTTTGCTGCGGAGAATTTGATATTAATAACTTATATAAATTTAAAACAAATGAAATGAAGACGATTAATGTTTTGTCATGCATGATTTTACTTCTTAATTATTTTTTTCTTCTTCTTGTGCAATCGTTCGTTAGACATGCAAATAATTATTCAGTTTTTCTCTTTGATTTGTTTTGTTCTTTGTATACATACGACAGGAATATCATATATTTTCAATATTCCGAGTATGCAAATGATTTTCAGCTTAGTGAATTATTTTTTAAATTTGTTTTCAAGAATTAAATGCAATAATACCAAATATTGCCAATTTGGCGCTAAACGTGCCAACGTAAGAAACTTGAATTAATTTCTACCTCTGAGAAATGAACTATTCTTACAGTAACCTGTTTCTATAACGCCCGCCATAAACATAGACGATTGTCTAGCAGTGTTCTTATCGTGGACAGACAAGACAATTAATTAAAATAAGTTATCTAGTAGGATCAGATCTACAATTAACTAAAATAAGTTTTGCATGCAATAATTAATTAAATATAAATATATAACCACCTTGTAGGTAAAATTTATCTTTAGTGCATGTACATTAAAATTATCTTTTTACTGAAATTTGAATAATGAATCGGTCTGGATTTTCTCTATTCTCTAAGTGCTTAGGACTTGTCTATGGTATTTTTCGTTAATTAATTCAAATTGCTGAGAAATTCTTCACATTTTCTAATTATAAATTTAAATGGCATTTCTACCCAATTTTGGCACTTCAGATGTGCCGTATCCTTTTAATGATGGACATAGAATTGTCAGAAAATCAATAAAATAGACAGAACGATATTTAGTCTGATCATTGGAAGGGAGAGGGACTTTATAGCTATTTTAGGTTCCAGTCAATTTTTTTGCTATATATCTATAATGAGGTGAAAAATTTAAATACTTCCATAAATTTCGGTTCTTCATTACAGAAGTAGTGAAACAGAGGGGGAGGGGTAGCAAAGAAGTTTTTACCCCCGGTCCCAATCAAACTAAATCGGGTCCTGAACTTAACTACAGTTAAGTTTTATTTATATTGAAGTTTTTATTTTTAGGATCCCACACATAAGCATACTGTCCTTCGTAGTAAAATGAGAAAAACAATTATGCATTTGGGCACAGTTTGCCCAAATGCTTATATAAAAAATATATAAATGCAAAAAAATATGTCTGCCTATTGAAATAAAAAACTTCGCATGGAATTTAAATATTTGCAATAAGATCACATATCAAATTTCTTTGATTTAAGTAATTATGTTTTTTTAAGTTATTGCGTTTATAAGCATGATGATGTAAAAAATGGTTAAAGGACAGCACTTTAAATATTGAATCTGTGCACCTTATTTTATTAGTCTACTTGTTTGCGTTTTGTAATTATCGTGTTCTCTTGTACTCAGATAGACTGACAGATAGACTATCTGATTGAATTTGGTCCAAAATTTGACAAAAAGGTAAAAAAAAATCATATCCAATCTTATTCATGTAGATCAGATCATTATTAAATTAGCGTGTTAAAAGATAGATAGACATATTCCGAACATGTGATTTTCGGATTTAAGGAAGGCGGTCTGAAATGTGGAGATTCGTTGAAATCTTGAGTTAGAATATTTTGGTAATTATAATGCTTTGACTTTGATAATTAATAAAGTAAAAATAGCTGCAAAAATTTTTAATGCATTCAAGAAATACAAAACTAAATAATGGTAATTTTCATAAATAAATTCGTAATAATGACTTTTTAATTTTATTAATTCTAATAATATCAATTTCAGAAAATAAGTAAATAATTTTGTAAGACAATAATATATAGCATTTTAAATGCAAGAGAATTAAGAGCAAGAATGCATAATAGAACATTAAAATTCACATTCAATAAGATAAAAGTTTTTTAAAATTGCGAATTGTTTTTATTCACTTTTTATGTAAATATAAAGTCCCCAATTGAACAAAAGACTTTTAAAAATTATTATTTTGCGATCATTGGGTACGCAAAATGTAGATGTATTTAATTGTAAAAAAAGAAATAATACTAATTTGAAAATAAATAATTTGTTTATGATTTTCAGTTCTGAAGTTGAATCAACCAATATAAATTATCAATTATCAATAATATTTTAAAGTTATTTTAACAACAACTAAAAAAAAAATCAAGACCAGAGGGAAAAAAAAAAGCTCAAATTATCGACGAATTCGAATTACTAAGAATAATTGTATCTAAAAATACAATAATAATTTAACGAGCTGGCCAAAATCATACTATTTAACTACAGATTTAAAATCAATATTTATATTAACAGGAACGAAAATATTAAAAAGACCTTAGATTTCAATTTTTTAAAATTGAGAATGTGATGTACTTACTTACGCTCGTTTTCTGCTTTAATCTTGACAACACTTCAACCACACCATATAATGTGGACAAGCTCGCTGGACGAAGAAATGTGAGATTCAAGGTTACCAGATGGGATAGATAAGCTCAAGGATGGTCAAGGTCAAGAATAAGGATGGGATAGCCAAGCTCTCGCAAAAATCAGGCTAAAAAAACAGCCAAATTTGAAATTGATTGATGCACTTATGTTTTGTTGAAATATCGTCTGCTTCATTGAATTTCAAGAAAAGGATTCATTTGCCATTTGTACGATACCCTATATATAAACAATACTAAATGGGGAGGGGGGGGGGATCTCTACAAACAGGTAAAATTAAAAAACACAGTACAGATTTTTCGCCAATTTCTATCAAATCCCGCCGAATAGTAGAAAACTCGCCCAGTAGTAACTAAAGTATGCAGTTATTGTTTGCCAACGGATTGTAAGATTCTCCTCGCTTTTGCGCATCCGTTAGGATGGGTTTAATTCGCCAAAATAGGGAAGATGAAAGAGGAAATGTTTGCAATTAACAATTAAATTCCGGAAATGGCGCACATCCTTCCATGTGTCACCTGTTAATGAGATAGAAACGCCGAAAAGTGGTCATCTCTGAATACTGAAACGAACAGTAGATAACGATATTTGTTAATTTTTTTGTCTAAAAAATTAAAACGGTGTTTACACTATACTTTTTAGTTTAGTCCACAAACCATGGAAGAAAATCTGTTTTACCTTTGGAAAAGTTATACTGGTTAATTACAATATAGTACAATGATATACATTACGGTAGTGACATCAAATGTTAATTCATGTGTGAAAAAAACATGCGCTATATTTTTGCGCTACTTAATATTATATTTTCATTTAATCATAATTATCGAAAATTAATTCTGAACTTATAATAAATTACTAACAGTAAAAAAGAAATTTCACTAATATAAAAAAACTGATTTTAGTTTCATCATTGATCATTTCAAATAAATGATGAACATTATAAAAAAGTTTTTTATATATATAACTCTTCAGATTTTTGTTTTCTTTTAGCTAATATGCAAATCGAATGCACTGCATCTGTATAAATATTATTTATGAAAGTGTTTCTTTATTACTAAAACTTCATATTAAATGTTCTTTACCCAATTACTGAGATAGATATTTAATTGATTACCAAAAATACAAGCAAAATAATTTTTTGCAAATATTTTGCATAAACTCTCTTTGAAAACAAACAAAACCATCTATAGTGATTTTCTCTCAACTTTCTAGCGAAATCATCTAATAAACATGTCACGCCAGAGAACGCCTTACAAGGCATTAGCGTACAGTGGTTACGAAATATTAACCTTTGGCGTAAATTTAACATTTTTACTGAATTTATCGCGTGATCCTTAGCTAGTTAGTTGGCAATTAATCCTTGGCATGCGTAAATAATATCTAAAAATTGAATCTGTGTTTTAGAAACGTTTTTCTCAACCCGACTGAAACAAAAATTTGACACAAAATTGCACATTTAGTCATAATATCTCATACCAAATTTGATATATGTAAGTCATTGCGCTTTTGCATTATAGCTTTTACATGTCTCTGATACCGATATGTACAAACCGACAGACAATCCACCCGTAGTTGGATTTGGCTCAAAAATAGTCTACAATATGAGTGTTAAATCTATATACCGAATTTTATCTATCTAGTTCTCTTCATTTAATAATTATTGTGTTAACTTATATTCGAACAGCTGGACAAACGGATTTCTGCTGAACAGATTTTACTCAAAATTCGCTAGAAATATGCAAATTTAATGTAAAAACGTTATACAAACTTTCAACCATGTAGTTAAAAGCGTTTTTGAGTTATTTTTGTCAAAGTCAGATAGACAGACGATCATTTTTCAAAAGTGCGTTTTTCGAACTCAGTGGGGTCTAAAACTTGAATATTCCTCAAAGTCTCGATATAGAATTTTTGATGATTACTATACTTTCTCTATACTACCTATACGAGAAAGTCAAAACCTAGCATTTTACAATTTTTTTCAGCTTTTTATTGGTTTCCAAACAAACAGTAAAGAATAAGAGAAAAATCGGTTTTTTATATTCATTCAGGCGATTAGGGATGCAAAGAAAACAGAAAACACGTTCAGCTGAGTTTATTTTTAAAATAGCAACAACAATAGAATTAGTTATGAAAAACAGTTCTAAAATTCATGAAACGAAAATAAAGTTTAAAATAAAGCCAAAATTGAATATATGGTTAAAAAAAATTCTTAATATCAAGGGCTATGAAAATGTGACAAATTTTGAATATTTGGCGTTAAAAGAACGAATGGCAACCAATGTGTGACATATAGGTGCTAAGAAAGATGACCGATTATTTGTTAAGAGGATTCGTATCAAAGGAAAAGAATGGACAGAATGGAGTTGTCTGGTTGGAATATGTTAGGCATTTCCCTGTTTGTTCTTATTGGTGCATTCGTCAATGAAAAGGAAGGGAAGAGGGATCTTAGAAAGCACACCCAGGGGATTGCTCTGCTACGCATAGCATGGCCAAAACATCTGTACCATCAACTACAAAGGACCACGAAAGTCCCGGGCATTCACCAACGCCAAGTCTACCTTCCATCAAATTTCCGCCACTACAGGTGATAGCTTCTGGCTGAAGCGGGCTCTCCTGAAGAAGTACAAGTCATCTTAGAAAGCACATAGGCTGGGGGGTAGAGTGTCTTCCATTTTACCGCTTGGAATTGAAAAGTTATGGTTATATAAAAAAAGTTACAACAGACAAACTGCACTAAAATTAAACAATTGCAAGATTGATTAGATTCATTTACAACCAATAATTTAATTAATAAACCAATTAAGCATCATAATTTAAATCGGAAAAAGTAGCCTCCCATAATTTTTCTCGCATGCTCTTTAATAAAAGTACCACTCCCAATAAAATTATAGACCTTGGGCAAAGCTGTGAACGCCCCAGGTGCTCATATTCTTTATTCTCAGTGTCAAGCAAGTGGGAACTGTGTGCTTCATTGTATAGGAAAAAAAACTGGTACTTTAATATTATTAACTACATGCCATTAGCAAATAATAGTTATGAAAGAGCCTATTAACGTGAGATTTTGGGCGATTAATCACTGTAATGCGCTATTACTCAAGTACCAGAAAATCGAATATGCATTTTGGATGCCTTTTTCCATACCAATTGAAACCAAAATTTTATACAAAACTACAATTGTAACCACCATATAACATATCAAATTTTATTCATTTAAGTCATTGCTAATTTGAGTTATCGCGTTTACATTCATATGAAAATAGAAATCAACAAACGGTCAACTTTTTTGGTGAATATGGATAACAAGGATGGGAAAAAACGAAATGTGGTAAACTTTAGATGCTAAAATTAGACATCAAATTTCATTTATCAAAAGTGTCGCTTTTTTTTTTTTTTGAGTTATCACGTTCATATGCGCGAGAAAGAACAAACTGACATACAGTCAAACCTTTGTCAGAATTCAAAATGAATCTACACTAGAAACCTGTATACCAAATTTTATTTATCTTGTCCGTTTCGTTTTGCAAATTATCCCGTTCATTTGCTTTCGGACAGAAAAAAAAGTCCGTCTTCCTCTGAATGGATTTCATTCAAAAAGAAATCGACAAATTTGGTGTAAAGAACAAATATCAAATTTCATCCTTCTAGCTGACAGCAAGAAACAGAGCCACAAACTGACATAATTCAAAATATAAGGTGTTTTTTGTGTGTGTGTGTGGAGGAGGCTATGGGATATCTGAAATAAGGAGATTCTTCAAAATTTCGAGTTTGAATCTAAATATCAAAAGTAAACAAACAAAGATGGGATAAGTAATCCTTTATGGATCATTAGTTTGAGACTAGAGTACTTCTGAAAATATTGTTATTCACATCGGACACATTCTTTACCCTGCATTAGTTTTACCTTGTAGTCTAGTTTTTAATATCTTTGAATATGTTATTTATTTCAGCCACAAGATCCCCCAACCGAAAAATGGCGTATCAAATAGCTTTTAGCCATGTTTTTAATTTTAGGGAAAAAAAAAAAAAAAAAAAAAAAAAAACGCCATCAAGTAGTAAAGAATTAAATTTCAATCCAGTTTTACTGTTAGGAGAAGATATAATTGAGTGTTCTAGACTTAGTATATAGATTTTTTTTTAATTTTATGGAAAAACTTCATATCAAATGGAATTTCAAAACTAGACATACTAACGAAATTCTTAAGCAGAATCGAAATATTGGGTACCAAGACAGCGTGCTAGTAAATTTCTGATAGTTGACATTTTCTATATTTTTCTACAGTTTATATATACATATATATATATAGAGAGAGATAGATAGATATATTATACTTACTAATATACTCATTGCATGGCTTATTAACAAAAATTAATAAGCTTAACTATAAGAAAACATTTGACAAAAGGTTATAAATTTGATGAAAATAATTTGTATATTTCGCGTGCTTGCAAAAGTGTTAACATAAGGTAAACTGAAATTTGATGTGTTGTGTTAGAGCAAAAATTAGGGTTCTGTGTCAAATTTTAATTTCAATCAATCTAAAAAAATGGCATCCAAAATACATACACGATTTTTTTCACAATACCATGAAATAAATATAAAAGCCCTCATGTGCGAGACTCTGAAAATAAAAATCTTAAGTAGAGGCGTTCCTCTTTCAAGATCTGCAATTTTATTCGAAGGTTGAAGGGAGGGAAGAAGATGTTACCCTGCATTACAGAATATATGAGAAAGTTTTGTGAAGAGTGTTCCTACTAATTGCTTGGTTTCAAAATAATTAAATCGAATTTGCTGCATTTGTAAATAATGGAAACCAGCGAGCGGGATTCAGAATTTGTTATAAACCTACAATTGTAATAATATTTTCTATAGAAGTTTCTACACTATTCAAGAGCTTTATTAAATCGAATAACTTTATTCGTTGACAAAGCACGGGTATATAACTTTCTACGCTGATTTTCTGTAGGCGTTTTTATGCATTTTAAAAGCTTTATTGAATTTAACAAAGTTAATGTGTAAACTGAAATAAATTGGCCAGCTTTCAGCACTTCAAAACGAATTTGTATTTTATATGCTTTTTATGAAGTCATTCACAGGTGAATTATTTTATGCTAGTTGCCTTTGGAGATCGGCTGGTTTGCCAGGAATATTAGCCGTGTGCTAAATTCAGTTAAATCTTTTACGCATAGCTTGTGCATGACTCCCTTGATAAAATCTTTTTAGGCATCAAATTGTGATAGACATAAAGACGTATCATTTTAATACGTTTAATACTAAATTATACTTATTTTGTCAATTGTGCACATGAACCTTTCTAATAAAAACAAGTTTCATTGCATTAGTGGGCCTTAACAGTTTCAATTTCATTGCAATAAACAAAACAAAAAAACTAAAAATAAAAGGTTATGAAAAAAATTTTATATAATTCAGGAATGAAAAAAATTGATTGACAGTTAAATTAGTATCATTATAAAGATTATTTATTGATTTTTTAGATGATTTGAAAATCATTTTTTCGAAAGTTGTGGAAAAGTGCCAAAATCCCCCTTAATTTTTAATTAAGTAAAATTCCAATTAAAATTTCAAAAAAGCACTATAAGGTACTCATTTCTATCCATTAATTTTTATGACAAATGCAGAAGCACTTGGGAAAATGGATGCTTTATTATTAGTAGATATAGAGGTTATGATGCATTTCTAGTTTTTTCGAAGCTATACAGAAAATTTTTTATTATATTAAATTATTGCATATTAAAACTTAAGTATGTACATATTTTTTGGAATCTATCAAATATTCCAATTATAAAAGGATCCTATCAGCACATTTCGGTTCAGCAAATGACCATAGACAAGTTTCCTGATTCCTTTATTTATTAGTTCATGCAGTTATTCCTGATTAATCAATCCTCAAAACATCTTTTTCCTATCTTGTGTCTGTGCCAAATAAAAATAAGTATCGTATCGTCATCATAAAAGAGAGATTCTGTGTTTTTTCTTATTATATTTAATATCCTAGTATTTTAAACCTTTTTTTCAAAAATTCAATCTATGGAAGAAACTATGTTAAAAGCAAAGGAGGGACGATTCTGGTTAATATCTACGAAATTTATATGAAGAATAAGGAAATGAAGTTAGGGTAAAACGAAATTTAGAAGATGGTTATCCAGACATTTACATTTTTAATAGCGCTAAGATGCCATAGAACGTGATTCTATTAGAATGGTTCATATATACAGAGTAGGTAAAATTGTTAAAATAACACAGTTTTGATGTCTATCACAATTTGATTCTTAAAAAGATTTTATTATAAGAATCATAAGCATCAAGTTATGCATAACAGATTTAATTTAAAACAAACATGTCCAATATTTCCTTTCAAATCAGTTAGTAGTCACGTGAGGATAATACCCAAAATAGATAAAGAAATAAACAAAATAGATTAATAGGCATTCTAATTATTACGAAGAAACAAATTTAAGAAAGTTACCGTTCAGTTCTTCGCAAAGTCAAACATCCAAAATTCCCATGTATGAAATTAGCCAGGATCACTTGTTAATTCCATATAAACATTCGTTAAATGCAATTCAGTACAATAATGCATCTACAACAACAATCGTTATCATGTTTTTATTTTAAAACTGGTAAGTTGTCTCGAACTATGGTGAGTGAGCAAGAAAGGATTTACGTTCTACAGATAAAATTATCATAAGATGACTAAGATGGCGGGCAATATCCGAATCATTGATAAAAACAAAAATCTGGTTGCAGATTAAATTTCAACAGAAAGTCGAATTATTTGTTAGCATTCATGCTGTGGTTTCTTAACATAATCTTTATATTGAGGAGTGTTGTCTTATTTATACGGTAACACATTGTGGTATTTTCTTTATTTAAAGGAATAAAAGTGAATCTTCCTACCTTATATAGAGGCCACGGTGGCCTGGTGGTAAGGTCTTGGCTTGTGAGCCGTAGGGTTTCAGGTTCGAGACCCGGTTCCACAGAAGAACCGTCGTGTAAGGGGGTCTGTTGCACGTTAAATCCGCTATGCCAAACGTCCTCCCGCTGGTGTGGTGTGAAGAGGGGGGTGCCAGCTCAGGTGTCGTCTTCGGGACGTTAATATAAAGAAACTAAAACTAAACTAAACTATCCTACCTTATATATACGCAGAGCAACTAGTAGTTTATTTACAAAAGGAGACAAACCGTCTCCTTTTATCTGGAACTAAGGATTAAATTCTAAGAAACTAAGTCAAACAACAGAAGGACCTGCCTACGACCTCTTTACCCGTCTGTGCTCTGAATGTTACATGTTCGTAGCGATCGTCTCCTTCATATGAACTTTAAATATACTATGTTTTTGTGTATTTAATAGTGGTTGTGATTCGTTATTATTTTTATACAAGTATCATGATTAGTTATTAAAGATCTTACTTTAACAATGCTTTAATTTCAACCACCATATAAATTGGTCATAGTTTTTTTTTTTTTTTTTTTCGTATTAGAAAAAGTTTTAAATCCATTTGAACTGCAGTTTTAGTTCATTATATCGCACGGTCTCAATGAATAATTGCGTCTTTCTGAAAGAACTACTAACCTATAGAAGTTATTTAAATTTATCAGCTCTTATTTCTGAGACTTATACAAGTTTTCTTTAATTATAAATAACTTGGCTTACCAATAGAAATCAAGAATATTTTTTTTCTTACTTTCGCATATACGAAGTAGACATAAAATATTATAATCGTCAAAAAATTTGAACTAGAGATTTTGTCAAATCTCTACGCTTCAAAAACCTTTGAGTCTGAAAATCACGATTTGGAAGTCTATCAGTCTGTCTGTCCTCATTTTATTTCTGTGAATACAATAATCGAAAATGCCTTGATCTAGACAGATGAAATTTGTTATACGGTTTTTGCAACAAATTTGTAGATTAACATCAAGTTTTGAAAGAAATGCATTTCTATTTTAAAATCCAAAATAGTCTTGCGGAATATCACGCTCTGACTTTGACAGTTGACATAAATCTGTTCAATATATCAATATAATATAAAATGGAAGCAAATAATAAAAATGTTTTTCAATAATAAAAATGTATAATAGCATGCAGATAAAAACAAACTATAATAAATCAATCAATTTTTGGATGAAGAACAATGGCCAGAAATAAGTATAACGTTTGAGAATAATCACAAGAAAAACATGAAGGGTTAATAAGAATAAAGTTTTATTCAATAGATTATATTACAATTACCTTCAAATCTGTTTATAGCAAATTTACGCACTCTTTTAATAATAGAAAAAAAATGCTAAAATCAGTATAGAAATATGTTAGCGCTTAGAGATGAGGACTCCAGCTTCAAATGATCACGACGCAACCAAAACAGGTTCTCCTGATTTAGAAGAATTTGAAAATGATCTTGAATCCAATGTTAATTCTAAATAATCATTTATTTAATTTAAATAATGTATTATATTTCATAGTTTTCTATTTGTTTTTATTTACAAATTAATATTTACCTCTTTGTTAAAGTCTATTTTATTGTGTATTGAAGCTCAGTGGTATTGTATTGTTATCATTTATAGTTGTGTTAAAGTATGTTTTCAACTTTATCTGTGTTTTTATATATCACACTAAGTCCTTAATTGTTTATTTATTTCTCTGAGTTTGGATTAAATAATTGTCTGTTTCTAAATGACCTTGAAAATATCCCACTGAGCATTGTTATTGCAACCTTGTATTTATATTAGAACCAAAACAGGCGATTTATGATTCAATGATATAAATAAGGGTTGTATGACTTTTGCGTACAGTATTGCGTACCAGTCATAAATCTGTCAATCAATAGTCTCATTTACAATGCGGTTGTGTTACTGATAAGGGTCAGTTCTAGAAGAGGTTACAACATTTTAAACGTTATCTAAAAGTGTCATATTTGGCAAGAGTTTGCATGATGTTTGACACAATTTCGAATACTTAACGATACGTTCATTAATACAATTTCATGCGTTTTAATACTATATGAATAATTTCCACTTTGCTTTTTATGAAGGATGGATTGTATGATAAAAATCATTGAGGAATGATAGTTCTTTTCATATAAATAGTGAATCCACTTCGGAATAATAATCATTTCTTCTAGATTTTAGATATAAATGCATTACTTTACATAAATATAACGTTTTGCATTAAACGTTTTTGCTTTATTTCTTCTTGCTTCGTTTATTTAATTCAATAATTTTGAACATTAAAATATATGTTATTTAAATATAGGCACTTAAAAAAAGTTGTTTCTTGTATTTAAAGTACAATTAAATGAGGTTAGTGGTATTGGAATGATTTGTAAGAAGGGAAAAGTTGCAAAAGCAATTCTTCAAATGCCGTAAGTAGTAAGAAAAGCTTCCAACTATGGATGTTAAGTTTGCATGCGACATCAGTTGTTTTTGTTTTTTTAATCAGTTTCCAGAGAAGAACGCCTTACAAATTTAAACTTTTCTGCTCATCATCGTAGATTTAATGTAAATGTTACAATTTTTTTAATCTGTACTCTGATAACGATAAATTATTTGTTCATTATATGACTTCTCATTTTGCATATGAAATATTGTAAGTATACGGTGCATAAAATAAACAGCTTACTAAATCAGAAGTATATTAATATTTTGCTAACTAATCATTTGTATCTGCGAAAATTTCTAAGAGATATTAGCTGAATTTGAATTTAATTTTCTTCTAGTTCTACTATTTATTAAACCATAATCCAAATCTACTGTTAAAAAATAAAATAGTATTAAGAAAAATGATTTTTACATTAATATATGTAGTATATGTTCTTCAGAAACTTTAGATTTATTGAAGATCGTTCTTATATGTACAATAAATCATTAAAAAATAGTGTTGAATGAAGTTCTGGTAATACACTTGCAGCGGCCAAACAGGCGATAAATTACTGTTTGTTTCGCCATCTGG
>JAPMOR010123119.1:409584-474228 GCA_026543865.1 Argiope aurantia
TTTTTTAAGCACTGGATAGCCAGATTTGGTTGTCCTGTAAGAATTACTACTGACCAAGGCAGACAGTTTGAGAGTGATTTATTCCGTGCTCTCTCTCAGCTACTAAGAATTAAAAGGATCAGATCTTCTCCTTATCATCCTCAGGCCAATGGCCTGATCGAAGAGTTCCACCGTCCGTTAAAAGCAGCTTTGAAAGCCTACAACACGGATCAGTGGTCTTCAGCACTGCCCACCTTGTTACTAGGATTCCGGTCCGTCTTCAAAGAGGATCTACAAGCGACGACTGCTGAACTGGTTTACGGCAAATCTCTGCGACTACCGGGTGAATTTTTCGATCCAACACCTGGAGACGCATCACCCAAGCAGCTCGTGGAGGACTTAAAACGCCATTTTGCAACGATGAGACCAGTTCCAACATCCTGTCATGGACAAAGAACAATCTTTGTGCATCCTCACCTCAACGTGTGTTCACATGTATTTGTGAGACATGACGGTGTGCGTAAACCCCTACAAGCACCATATGATGGACCGTACAAAGTTCTTTTCAGGCGACAGAAAACTTTTGATCTGGAGATCAAGGGAACTTCCCATACCATTTCCATAGACCGTCTGAAACCTGCTTTTATAATTCCTCCTGAGTGTACAAGTGTACCACCAGCCAAGAAAGAAGCAAGTTCCACTACTAAGAGTACCAAGACTGTTCCAGCTGAGACATCCATCCTCGCTCCAGCAAGGCAAACAACTCGCACAGGACGACAAGTTCGACCCCCACGTCGTTATGTCCACTTCCAATGAGACTGCGGGGGGAGTGTGCAGCGGCCAAACAGGCGATAAATTACTGTTTGTTTCGCCATCTGGCGAAAAGCATCAATCATACCTATGGAGATGAACTTTGCTCTCCAACGAAAACCAGTGACTCACTTCCTGGCTTCGCCGGCTTGCTCCGAACTTCTGCCTCGTGCTGGTCGATGGATGTACGGCCAATGTATCATGAGCTATATTTGTTAGTTTAATTTGTAATTAAAATTTATTTTTGTTATCTACATGGCTGGCAGTTTTCATTAATTAGAAATGTTTTAATACTTTAATTTAAAGTAAATTTGGCAATGCGTGTTAAGCCACGCACCAAACACTGTTCAACAATATACATCTACACATTTATTGAAATGTTTACTGATTAGCTATGCGTTTTTTCTATATTTTAAACAATATAATTATTTCTAATTTCTGAAGAATTCATGGCCATTCTAAACCTTTCAGAGGCTCTGAGATAATGCAAATCTCAAAACCCCTTTTTCTCTCCAAATTTTTTTATTGATTTTAATTTAATTTTTATTCAGCAATTTTAAGTAGTAAATTTTGAAAACTGAAGTCGCAATCTCTTTCTAAAAAGTCCATTTCAATGCTGTACAAATAAAAAAAGTGCACAATCAAAACGTAAAATTAATTTTAAGCAAAATATCGAAAACAAAAGACAACTTTCTATAATACTCTTAACAATATTGTAAAAGGAGGGAATATATTTTTTTAAACTACAAAGCTCCAAATTTTTTAGAATTATAAAATAGCATAACGAATAACTTGTAAATGGTAATTAGGAATATTACTAGAATAAAGTTCCAAAATTAATTTAATCAATACTTGATTATGACTTGAATAAATTTGACTGCAAGGCCGTCTGTCATTAAATGAAAGTATAAAACTAAATACCTTTCTACAACTACTAGAAGTTATAAAGAGCTGAGGGTATTTTTTGTTGCTTTTTTTAACTAATCACTCTTTGTTAAGATTTATAATTTAATCAGACTCGTCATATTTAAATACTTCTTCATCCAACCAGAATATTATGTTAACTTACCTGAATATGCATTTTGCGATTAATATTTATCATAAGTATTTTTTATAAGCTTCTTATGATCCTACTTTCAAAATTTACATCATGAATGGACAAATAAGACAATACAGGTTTCAAAATTATCTAAATTTGTAACAATGTCACAAAAGATAAAAGAAATCACACTGAGAATATTTTTAAATAATATTCAATACATTGCGATATTATAAAATTCAAATAAATAGTAAATGCGGGATAAGTTAAAAAAATAGTAAAAAATGCTTTCTTACGTATTATTATTCCATTTTCAGTTGTAATCTTTCATTAAAATATCCCAAATTTTATTTTTAATTCATAGAATAAAATAAGGACTGTTTTAGGAACTTAAATAATAAAATATCTGATAACATACGCACGCACACACACAAAGAAGGAGGGAGGGGAGGGAATGGAAAAAATTGACTTTTAACACGGAAGCATGTACTTTAAATTTCACAGATATCTCCAAATTTTTCGTTTAAAATTATTCAAAAATTAAAGTGTGGAATATTCATATTTTAATCCAAAAGTTTTAATTAACAAAATAAGATTTTCTTCCAAGAATAAAAGTGAATGTATATATATGCGTCTATCAGTCCAATTAGAATGTCGACCATTGCACGTACAGAAACTGAATTTAAAACACGTATATTTGGGAAAAAGAAATATGCAATTCAGTGCTTTTAAAAATATTAATACAAAGAATAATGTTATCTCTAATGTAAATTATCTAAAAATGTTAAAAAATTCATTAATTTTATTGGTTTATCAGTTTTTGCGTATTTTTATTCTGTAAAAAGAATACAGATCTTAGATATCATGTATGTTTTATAATCAAGATCTTCCGTTTATATTTACGTATGAGAAGATAAAGTTTTCATATAAACGAGAATACTAGATTTTTAAATATAAGATAAGATGTATTTTTATAACTATATCAGGCTTGTTATTTATTTCATGTGTATATGAATTATTTATTTGATTACCAGATTTATCAAAAGCTTTGAACAGATTTAATTTCAAATAGTAGGAAATTTAACAACTGTTAAATTCTCTTAATGACTTGTGTGCTGTTAATTAGCTGAAATGCACATTTAAATGATCCACTTATCGTAAAACAATTGGAATCGCTTGTGATGGTAACAGTTAAGTTCAGGTGCAATTTTTTAGAATGGAAATTTCTATTTCAGATTTTCTTTTAAAGTTTATTGATTTTTATTTGAGAACTATATTTAGCATACTTTGACTGTGAATGAATAATGCAGAGAATTGATATGATTTGAAAGTAAAAGCTATTTTTTACGGTAAATTTTTAGAAAGTTATCATGGAAAAAAGTCAATATTTCTCTTAATTTTTGGTAAATTAAAATTCTAATTAAAAATTCAAAAAATCACTTTCTTACCATCCAACGTATATATTTGCCAAATTTGATAGGCAGACGGCCTAGTGTGTACAGAGCCAGTATATACATAAAGAGACAAGTGTATCAAAATTTAGTTAAAATACCAATACATTTTATCGCCAAGTACTCTTGGCAACAGATAACATATGTTTTAGCAAACTTAAACTAATCACTCCCTACCCTCTTTTTTTCAAAGAGCTGAACATGATTTATTGGCCTTTTATGACCCGTACGCATTTGTCCCACTACCATAAATAAGATTGTGAAATCATTTCTTTAAACCAGCTGGAGACCATGTAATGGTCCTCTTGAAAATTTGTCTATTGCTCCCTAATAAATGTGTGATATTAACTGCTTGCCATTGACAGACAATAGATACAACTGAACCTATTAGCACATTTTTTTGGTAATTATCACTGGGATAAATGAACACATTAGTGCCAGAAAATTGAATGCATATTTTGAACTCGTTTTTTCCGATTGATCGAAACCAAAATTTGACACAGAATTACAATTGGTCGAACAATGACAACAATTTGAAAATCATATGCATTGCCCCAAATTTTTCTCTTTCTTCTAAGCGTGCTATTACTTGGGTTACACTTTTAGCTACCTATTATAAACATTTTTATAGGCAACGTCATTTTTAAATGTTGTTGATTGCCATGGATGATACATCGGTCGTCAGCCCGGCTAATTTACTCATTAGTGTCACTTAAAACAAAAGCTTGATAATCACATCTTTATCATAGTCGCCAATGGCGAAGTGAATATACGTACTGAAATTTGACAAGTGTCTAACTAAATAACTGCGTACCTCGATGCCAACTTCGATTTCTTCAGTTCCTGTTGATATTCTTATAGCCAGTTCAATAGCTTCCTTAAAGACTAATACCCTGTGATTTATCCCTAGATGTCCGATCATCGATCATATTTGCTTAATTTCGGCAAGTAATCGCCTGACAACATCATGCACTGAGTTGAAATCCTTTATTAACGTATTGATCCTCTTCGTCATTCATCTTTTGACAACGCAAAATCTCTATTATAGTTTTCTTAAATATACTGGGACCACCCTCTATATTTAAGAAAACTATAATAGAGATTTTGCGTTGTCAAAAGGGTTGTATGACAATTGCATACCAGTCATAAAACTGTCAATCAATGGTCTCGTTTATAATGCGGTTATGTTACCGATAAGGGTCAGTTCTAAAAGATCACTCCCTGCCCCCTTTTTTTAACAGAGCTACGCGTCATTTATTGGCCTTTAATGACCCGTAAGAAATGTTCATGTGCATTTGTCCCACTACCGGTCGGTCCCTCCCTCCGTAGACCACCCGTTATGCCTAAACAGAAAAATTCTTCAAACAAGTAGCCGAACTACTTCCTCATTTCAAACTGAATCATTGTAAATAAGTCCCCCCCCCGCTTCGTTGAGTATATTTTATTCCAGCACAGGGTTGCCATATTGGCCGCTTTAAGGCAAAATTTTGGAAAAATGCTTTTTTTTTAATGTTTAAAATAAATTTTATGATCTAACATGTAATTTCCAAATTGTGCGATAAAGAAGAAGATACAAAAACCAATTTGACGAAACCCATTCTCTCTATTTCTAAATTTCCTTTAAATCTACAGCTAGTTCTAAATTTGACATGTCATTACTTCTTGAAAGCTAGACTTTTACTGAGAAAGGACTTTTCAATTAGATCTTTAGCTAAATTTTAGTTCAAATTTTAACGAATTTTTTTAAGAACTTCGAAGCATATACTTGTATAAAACTATTTTTAAAATACTTTAAACTTAAAAATAAATAAATAAATAATCCTTTCAGTAATATCAATTTTTTTGTGTAATGTTTCAATAGATTCGAAATACAATACAACTGTATATTCTCAAGACAATATATAATTTGTCTTGAAATAATATCTTAATGTCAGTAACATTTTACTTTCGATTCTTCAATAAATAATTATTAAAACTGACTAAATTTTTGAAAATTGTGTTATCATCTCAGCATTTATTATTAAAAAATTATAAGGTCAGAAAAGACCTTATATATTTTTCTTCTTTTATATTAAGGAAAAATTATAAAATCTGAAACAACAGTTGTGATTTCTAATTATTTCCTTTGGCTATCTATTCCTAACACGGTTTACTTTATCAACAATACCCTTTTTACCATTGGTGAGTGAAGGGGGCATTTGTGTTAATGACTTTTTGTAAGGCATGGGGTTTCTGCAAAGAGTGCAAGCTTCAGGGGTTGTTGACTGTATGCGCATGTCCAATCTCTCTTTTTATAGATTCAAAACCACAAATCGGTAGTAATTGATGGATCGGATAGTAATCACACCGGATAAGTCACAGACATGATTACTGATAGGATTATCAAGGGTTTGTGATATTTCTTGACAGCGATACTTTCCCGCTTAGTTGAGAATGAGATATGTCAGAAAAAATTTTACAAATACAGTGAATAATCGTCTGAATAGAGATGCATGGCTTACTGTAAAAAAAGATTTTTTTTTTTTTTTTTCAAAATGTGCGACATTTAGGTACAATTATGAAAGTGCTCGTTAAATTTTCTTTAGTGTGAATTGCTGTCACTCGAATAATTTTTCATTCTTAACAATTTCTATAGCTCAAAATTTCTTCTAGCGGATCATTTATTATTATTATTATTATTATTTTCTCATACACAAAATATGCAAAGAGAAATTATAATAATCGTTAAAAAAATAACTGACCTCGTGATTTCGGCCATTATTCACATTTCAAACCACCCTCAGATCGAAAAAATCGCTTTTGATATTAAATTTGAACATGTTATCTCAAAAATGCTTTAAGTTAGGATAGAATTCGGTATATGAACTTCAGACTAAATTTGTAGATTTTTATCTAATTTTGATGAAAATCAATTCAGGCGTTGTCTGTCGAGTTGTATGGAGATTAAAAATAGACTCGATAACTCCATAATAATGCAAAGAGCTAGGTAACTGAAATTTTGTACACAGGTTAAGCATCTAAAATATAGATTTTCTTCAAATTTTAAAACAAATCTGTGTGATTGTCTTTCGGTTTGTAATTTAGCGTGAAAGTATACACAATAACTCTGAAACACAATTTCTAAAATCAATGAAATTTGGTATGTGATCTAATCATCATAACTGTAGTATTGTGCCAAATTTTGTTTTGAATCGACCGAAAAAAATGTCGCCCAAAATTGTATATTCACAAGATAGATTCAGTAAAAATATTAGATTCACGTCAAAAATCTATATTTGATCACTACGTTAATGCCATTGAAGACATTTGCGAGCTTACCTAACATTCACAGTTTTATAGGGAGAGGGGGAGGGTGGTAAGACCTAAATTGGAAAATATATGAGAAATAATGCTGAATAATGTGTTTGTTGAAATAATGTACATCTGCTTGTTAACACTCAAATGCGTTCTAATTTAAACGGACGAAATTTGGTATGCAGTGTTTATGTGATATTTGCACATTTCTATCAAATTTCAACGAAATGTAACAGAGGAGATAAGTTTTTCTGTCTGTCCAAGTGCATGTGAAAACAATAACTAAAAATAACCAGCGGGAGATGTCTCTGCCAAACTCTCTCGTATACTCTCTAATTAACTTGTCATGCCAAAGAATGCCTTATTGGCGTACAATAGTTAAGAAATATTAATTTTTGGCATTTTTATTGTATCTATCGTGTTATCCTTGGCGAATTATTTGGCGGTTAATGCCTGGTATGCTTTAACAGAATCCAAAAGTCGAATTTGTGTTTTAGATATGTTTTTCTCGACCGATTGATACAAAAATTGGACACAAGATTGCACTTGTAGTCAAAAAATTCAATACCGAATTTGATATATTTGAATCACTGCGTGTTTCAATTATCGCCTTTACGTGTTACTGAAAATGCACAACGACAGAATATGAAACCATATTTGGATTTGTCTCAAAATTTGACAGGTGTCTACACTATAGATGCCAGATCTGTGCACCGAATTTCATCTATCTGGCTCTCTTCGTTTTGTAATTATCGTGTTAACTTTTATTCGAATAACCGGACCATTCCTTTAAACAGATTTGATTAAAAAATTGATAGAAATCTGCAAATGTGGTGTAAAGACCGTGCATAAAATTTCATCCGTCTCAAAGCATTTTTGAGATTTCTTTGTCACAGACAGACGTATATTTTCCAAAAATATGTTTTTCGAACTCAGGGAAGTCTAAAACGTAAAAATTCGTCAAAATCGCGAGTTCGAATTTTTTAATGATTACTATATTTTCTCTATACTACGTATAAAAGAAAAGAAAAATAAGGTAGATAAATAAAATTTGGTATACAGTTTCTATACCTAAATCGTAAAGGGCGAGATTGATATTTTTATTAAAGAGTAAATGAAAAAGTTCTGGGGAACCATTTTTCGCTGGTTTACCATTGTAACCATTTCTTATTTTAT
Organism: Argiope aurantia; assembly: GCA_026543865.1. Lineage (NCBI taxonomy): Eukaryota > Metazoa > Arthropoda > Arachnida > Araneae > Araneidae > Argiope > Argiope aurantia. The sequence continues at coordinate 417,334 of JAPMOR010123119.1, forward strand.
ACATGTTTCTATTCGAGTAGTTAATAATTTTAATACATTTTATTAAATTCTCCTGAATATACCTTTATTACATGCAGTTTAAGTGAACAGATGAATTGAATAGAAAATAGTTTATTAACGTATGGCATTAGATAAGGAGAACCTGTAAATAACTCGCAAAGAAATTTTGAAATATTTCTTTAAAATGTCTTATCTTTTTGTTAACCTCTTTCTTTAGCATTTTTAAGCTTGCATTTCGATCTGCCATCAAAGCCATCTTCAGTGGCAGTGTTAATTCGATCATGATTCGTATATTTATTTCCTGTTTTATGCGTGTTTTCATTTGAATGTTTAATAATTTTTATGTTATTTATTGAATTCTCTTGAATGCACCTTTATTACATGGAATTTCAACGAACAGATATATTGAATATAAAGTAGTTTATTGCTACATGACATTATATAAGAAGGAAGAACTGAAAATTTCACAAAGTAATTTTGAGATATTTTTTCAAACTCCTTAACTCTTTATGAACCTACTTTCCTTCGCATTTTTAAGCTTGCATTCCGCTCTGCCATCAAAGCCATCTTCGGTGACAGTGTTAATTTGATTGCCTTTCGTGTGATTATTTCCTTTTTTATGCATGTTTCTATTAATGCGGTTTATTGAATTCTTCTAGATGCACCGTTATAACATGCAATTCAAGCGAAGAGATAAGAAGGAGAGAGTTGTAAATAATTCCCAAAGAAATTTTGAGATAATTCTTTCAAATTCCTTATCTATTTATTAACCGCTTTTCCTTAGCACTTTTAAGCTTGCATTCCGATCTGCCAAAAAAGCCATCTTCGGCGGCAATGTTAATTCGATCGCCATTCGTAAGTCTTCTTTCATTAGCGTTTTCCTCTTTCGGAACGAAGCAAGTTTCGCAGCACGGCTTAATATTGTATCCAACACTTTCATTAAAAGTATTCCAATACTGTGAATGGCATCTTCTGAAAGAGTCAAACCTTCTGCCACTTGTTGGGCAATCCGTCCCAAAAAGGCTTCAAAAAAGAGATCAATGTCCTTTTTGGTAGATTTTGGATTTTTTTCGTTCATTTTTGAGCATCGATATGGGTTTAAAAGATATCCGATGCGCACGTTTGTCCAATGCTCTGAAGATTCTTCGAAACCCGGAGACCTTGAAGTTGACGCCCCTTCTGTTTCACTCCTGAACAATTCTCCACAATCTAGGGGAAGACATTTCTGTAAAAAAGCACCGTAAAATTTAAATGAACATTACATACACAAAGCAAATACGAAGTCATTCAAAAAACGAAATGAATTTCATATAAAAGTGTGTTGCACAAAAAGCAACACATTCAGACAAATGTTTATTTTTATAGATTGTGGACATCGTATTTGACTTTGTAATAAGGCAAATTGTCTGAACTAAATTCAGTGCGTACATCTTTTGTAATTTTGAAAGTATCAAGATTGCGTCTACTAGACGCAGAAGCAGCACACATTATGCAACATCATTTGTCTTAGTTTTCGGTGTTTCAAAATAACGGATTATTGTGTCTAAGATTCTTTTTTTAAAATATAATTCTTGAAGAAAACAAGAAATCGGGAGAGTGTGGTACTGATAGTTTGATCCATTTTTCCAATTCACCTAAAATAATTTTTTCTTTCAGGAATCCAAAAGTCACAAAACCCCATTGAAGATTTGTTGACATCTGGTTTACATCCATAACAAGTAAAAGCTCATTTTAAAAAAGCAGATTCGGATTTATGGCATCACAAAATATTTTGCATTTTTTTTTTCCGTTATCAATGCTCTTTCGTTAAAAATTTTACTTTGATTCACTACTTACGTTAATTAACTGTTTTGCTATCTATTCGACTAAAAATGCTTTGAGATGCTAAGCAGGGATAAAAAATTTTATTTGGCTATTTTCACTATTTTTAACATTTATTTCGTGTTTAAGTTTTGTTATAAAACTTTGCAATAACACATGCACACAAACATAAACGCGCTTCATCTTTATTATTAGTAGAAGATATATTACATTCCTTATTTAAAGTATTCCCGAAGTTACAAATAAACTTTTTTTATTCATTTTACGTGTTTTTTCTACGCACTGAAATTCACAGAGGAACGCATGGATTCACCATCGATATTCTTAGAATGGCTATGGGCTGGAATCGTCTGTACTTTAAAAAATTCAATCTAATATTTTTTTTATTCTTAAAAATCAAACGAAAACTATCATAAAAGATTTTTTAATGTATTTTGAAATAACTTCTAACTACGTTTCTTTAAAAAATGCCATCACGAATTATTTGATTATTAATAAGTTGTAGGATGAATGAAAATTTTGATTGTGTATAAATGTACCATGCAGATTAAAAGAGGTCTAAATGATGGTGTGTAGTGTGTAGAGAATTTAAAAGTCAATTTTTTCCCTAACTACCTTACTACTGAAATTAAAGAGAAAATTGAAATCGATGAATAATGACGGACGATTTTTGTAACGAAATTTTTTGATAGTTGCTATTGTTTTGAAATTAAGGATTAAGAAGTGATTTCCACTCTTGGTTTACACGCTTTGATATACACGCTTTAAGCTAAATTTATAGATTTCTGTCAAATTTGAAGCAAAAGTCTGTTCAAAGGAAGTCTGTTTATTCGACTGTATAAATATAAATTGACAGGAAGCAAAGAAAGTTAGATAGAAAAATTTGGCACACAAATTTAGCATCTATATTGTAGAGACCTATCGAATTTGGAGTCAAATCCAGCAAATGGTTCACCGTCTATCGGTCTGTATTTTCAAAAACATGTAACGCTATAACACAAAAATGCATTGACTTAAATATACCAAATCTTGGAAGGGATTTTGTAACTACATACAGTTCTGGGTCAAATTGTTTCGATGTAGCAAACTCCACTCCATAAAATAATAATAATAATAATAATAATAATAATAATAATAATTTCACATTAAAACAAGATTAGAAGCAAGCAACTTTAGAATAAGAAAAATTAAACGATAAATTTTTTGCATTATAATCTTCATACACCGAAGGATGGCTATATGATCTTGTGGATCTGTTTCTATATATATCTTAATATCACTGGAATACTTTTTTTTCATTTATTCTTACGTGAAATAATCATTCATATCTTCTAATGCATGAGTAGTATGAGTTGCCACTAACTCGAACTATCATGTAAGAGAAAAGAAAAAAAAAAAAAAAATCTTATTCTATCACTCATTTTATCTATAAACCTCATTCGAAGAAATTTATAGGATGAATAAAGTTATCTAATGGCGAAGTTCATTGGTTTTGTTTTCAAGCAAAATTATAATTTATCACTTTAGTATCAGCTTATTATCTATAATTGATACATGTTTCGGCAATTAATTTTCTTAGTGTATAATGAATTGATTCGTCGCAGACTTTTCAGTTGGTTTCTGGAAAATCATTTGTATCTGGGTTGTTGGGATTCAAAGAGAAAGCCATAAAAGCTCGGGCTACAGGTATGGCAGAAACTTTAATGGTGACTTATCTTGTCCACGGGATTCTTTGACAAGTCTGAAAGGTCACTGCGGGTCATCTTTTGTTAAAAAAAGGGGGGGGGGGCGTTGTCGGATATCTTCCTTCCAGCTACTATACAAAACAGCTTCCTCAAACGGCAGCAGAATCCTTTCGGACACCTGTTGTAGGTTTACTGGCTAACTTTATTGGCGCAATGCCATTTTCAGCCAAACTGTGCCAAGCTTTTGATGTTTTGGTTAACATTCAAATAGCGGCGTCGGATTTCTCAGATATACACAGCTTCTAATTTTCGAGACAGATCATCCAAAAAAAGTCTGTCATGTATCTTATAGATACGAGACAATCAATAACATTTCGACTATTTATTCACCATAACATTTGAATTGAATTACATGAAAGTGTGGCAAGTCAATCATGTGTTTCAGAGATGCGGAGTGACATTCAGTTTGCATCCTAGTGACGTACTACTGGTGTTAAAAATATATAATTTCATGTTATTCCTTCGCACAGAAAACATTCGCAAATTCAATTTGCAAAAGTAACTCAAAAACAAACATAAAAATTACAAAACTGTGATGTCTAATGAAACAAAATTAGTGGAAATGATACTACTTTCCTACTGAATCATCTCAGGAAAAATGTATAGTTCGAAAATATTATATTTTTCAATTCTTGAATTATATCTGCCTTTAGTGAACTTTGATTCACCAGAATTAATAGTCTCTAAAAAAATTTCAGTTAAATATTTTATGAAACATGATTTTAATGATTTCCTCAGTAAATTATTTTTTTTTAATTTCAAATTTTGATAGACATATAACTTATACTATTTCAGAATCTTCCGTTGTTCTGCTCATTATATATTATGCATTTCTTGAATTTTTTTGTCTGTATTATCTTTATACATACAATTACCACACTGAAAAAAAAAAAAAAAACAGCAGCGTTTAAAAATGGACGCATTTATATTTTTAAACCACTGTTTTATTTTGAAGTTAACCCTTAATTGTAAAAATAGCCCTCGAGTTTCCCCTCGAACTGATAAGTACCATGAATTTTTAGTCTTCCTATATGAAACTTATTCGCATTTCTTGATAATTTTTCATAAAAAGCTTTTAATTAAAAAAAATCTTTAAAAAATAAAAAAAAAATTATGGAAGTATTTTAAAAGAAATTAAATTACTTGATGGATCATAAAAATAAAAATTATTTTCTTGATCCACAAGAAAAATATATCTCAATTAATTGAATTATTTCATTATATTTCCCTTAATAGAATTGCTCCATTCTATCATTTAAATGAAAAATATGCTGTATTATAATTAACTTTATTTCTAAAAAGTTTGAAAAATCAGTATGACGCCTTTCTAGATAATTTATTCTAATTTAAATGACTTATGCAAGTTTTAGATAATTTATCCAGTTTTTTGTAAAGATAAATAACCGTTTTCCCACCCAGTCGCCAAAATCGTGGCGACAGTTAAAAAAAACTCGTTATAAGTCTTCAATTCTGGATGGCTAAAAGTAATAATAAAAGGCGGTATTGTCGAAATTTTTTTTACTATTGAATTGTTTACAGTTATTCTTATATCGATACGGTAATAAGGCTAGTATACTGTAATAATTATCAAAAATTTGACTCGAAGATTTTGTTCATCCTCTGTGTTTCAGATTTTCCTAACTTCGAAAGGTAAAAAAAGGAAACATCGGTGAAATGAAATTTAATTTAGAGTGCTATATAACCTAATTAAGGATGCCAAATCGCCAAATTTAAAAATCAAGTTGTCTGACAATAATTGTTTTACAGTATATTGTCTATCGGGTTAAGCATCTTAATTAGTGACTTGAACTTAATAGCATCCAGCCAAATTATTATTCGAATTAAATTTGTATAAGAATACGAAATTTCAGAAAAAGAAAGAACTAGATCAAATATTTGGCATGTAGTTTTAACACCACAATTGTAGATTTCATTCAAATTGTATGTAAAATTTCTGCAAATTACATCTTCCCAGTGCCCTAACACGTGATAGTTCAAAAACGTTGTCGTTGGACGAAATTAGGCATAGTATTTTAATACTGAGAATGCTGATATTTAGGAAATTTTGAACCAAAATGTTTTAAAAGATTTGACTAACGTATCAGATAGGTTGAGAACAGAGATTATCTTTGCGACCCTGCGAAAGTTAACACTGTGTTATAGAGTTTGAAAGTAAAATTAAATGAAGTTCAGTAGCCTCTTTTTTATAAACATTTGCCAGCCATTTGGAAAACATTCAAAAATTGGTACATGAAAATATTCCCGTGCTTGAAAGTATTTATCTTGTGATTAATTATTTTTATTTATGAACATTTCTTCTCAGACCCAAAAATTGTGCCATTGGAAAACATTCAAAAATTGGTACATGAAAATATTCCCGTGCTTGAAAGTATTTATCTTGTGATTAATTATTTTTATTTATGAACATTTCTTCTCAGACCCAAAAATTGTGCCAGCATTTTACTCTTGAGTTAATCTGTCTATCTATCTGTTCGTAAGACGCGAACATGATGCTAGATAAAATAAATTTGGTAAAAGTGAATTATAGTTTGCCCCCTGCTGCGCCAACAATGCCAAGTTGCCAATAAAGATGGCGGATACTTCCGTGGAACAGTTACGGTTACCATTTCCAGCCATATAATTAGGACTTTTTACTGCTAAGTATCTTTTTTTCTTTTTTTTTTTTTTTCATACTGCCCGGTGCCTTCGACAGATGCCTTTCGGCATCTGTAGAAAGCACCGGACAAAATTTTTTAACTAAAAAAAAATAATAATAAATCCTACGGCTTCTCTAGCAGCGGAAGCGGGAACCTAGTAGCTTCGCTGGCGCATTAAACATAAGGACTGTGTGGATAACAGAAAAAGTACATAACCAAAAGAAAAGAAAGAACGGAGAAAGAAGCAATCGGAACATTCTCCATACAAAATTTCAAAAAAACATCCTTTTCCCAACTTCATCAACTCGTAAAAAAATATATTCCACTCACCCTTCATCCATTCTGCCGGTTCGATATCAAACCATTCTCAATACAAAATTTCGAAAAGCGTCCTTTCCTTTCGAAATACTCCCGACATAACAAATTATGAAGGGAAAAAAATCGTTAGAGCACCAAAAGAAATACGAGAATTGCGAGGAATTCCATTGAAGCTGTCTTTTAAAGTGAGAATGCAGGCGATTTTTTAATGACAATAAAAGTGACAATTAAAAATTGCAAAATAATAAATATTTTCTGTTTGTATTAACATTAAAAAAAAAGAAAGAAGAAAATAATTTTTAATTATAAGCTTAACTTTCTTCATTTAATAAACTTTTAATTGTAATAAAAAACAAAATTAAAATCTTTAATCCATATATTTTTTATTTTTTTAATTTAACATTTTTCATAATATAGTTGTAGTTTATGTACAACTCAACCATTGCAAAAAGTAGTAAACAAAGCAGCATTAGGGTTGCTAGAAGAGCGTTCCGATGGGTTGCAATATTGGTGACAAACTCGGGGGCACACTATTGTTCACTTTATCCATAAATTTTATCTAGCATCATATTCACGGTAAACGATATAATATGGTATATCCTATATTATACTCTATCTACATTATATCCAATTTTTATCCTGTTTTGATATCAAAATAGTAATTCTGTCAGATTTAAGGTCAAGTTAGTTTATGGAAAGCGTTGGAAAATGCAATTTGTTTCTATTCTAAAGATCATGTGATGAAAGTGTATAAGAATGTATCATCAACTTCATAGAACATTCAACAATTTTCCTATGTGGGATAGGGTAAAACATAAGATTAGTATTCAGTTCCTGATTAGCACCAATGCAACAATCTGAAAGCTGCTTAAAATTCGCCATGATGCTTCAAAAAGTGATAACAAACGACTTTTAGGATCGCAATAAAAATGATCAAGATCCCCGCATTTGATAAGAAATCGCCCAAAAAGATTTGATTTAAATGTAATGATCGAATTGTGTCTTTAGATTGACCTGAGATAACAGTAAGTGCGAATTATAGACTGAATGTGATAAGACATACAATTCGTGTCCGGTTAATCTCCAAGCACAACATCATCGCTACAATTTCCCAAAAATTCGCCAAAAGTCAGTTATCTCGAATGGCTACAAAATATGGTAATAAATGGCTTTTAAGGTTGCAATAAAAATGTCGAGACTGCTTATGGCAAAAATATAGCTTCAAAAAATTCAATCTATGTCAACCAACTATGGACATTAATTAACCTTAAATCGTGTCCCTGAAAGTGAACAGCTACAAAAAAAAAAAGAGCACAAATTGATGGCTATGATATTCTGCGCTATTTGCTTACGTCTCACGTTAACACAAAACATTACCAATTTCATTTTTGCAAGAACTGGGAAACTGAAAGGCTCATAAAATCGCCAATTAGTTTACTTTACTTGGAACGAAATTTCTTTCCTTAAAGCATGCTGCATTCTCCTGCTTGGTGGAAGCTATTTTGATCAAAGTGGAGTTTTCTATGACAGCCATTTGCTTGTGATCCATAATTTGAGGATGAGAGCAATGGGCAGTTCCTGGAATCGGAGAGCAACAGCATTCTGCATCCTCCAGCATAGTGGAAGCTGGTTTAGGCACAAAGATTTGAGTTTCGTCATCCATTTGATTGTGATCCATTATTCCGGAATCCGAACAATAGGTATTTCGTGAAGTTTGTATATTGTTACATTCTGCATTTTCTTCGATAGTATAAGTTGTTTTGAGAGAAGCAGAGTTTTCTGTGACATCCATTTGATTGTGATCCATAATTTCAGTATGAGAGCAATAAGCAGTTCCTGGAATCGGAGTGCTACAGCATTCTTCCTTCCTCAACATAGCGGAAGCTGATTTGGGTAGAAAGAATTGGGTTTCGTCATTCATTTGGTTTCGATTCACCACTCTGGGATCCAAACAATAGGTATTTTGGGAAATTTCCCTACTATTGCATTCTGCATTTTTCTGCATAGTGTAAGTAGTAATGAGATAAGCGGAGTTTTCTGTGACAACCTTTTGCTTGTGATCCATAATTTCAGTATGAGAGCAATAAGCAGTTCGTGGAATCGGTGTGCTACAGTGCAGTGGTTTATCTATCCTGTATAAATCACCTGTAGTATTTTTACAGTATTCGGAACGTTGTGGGAACTCTGCATTTGGCTCGATACTGAAGCTATCAACGAAGTTGATGACAGAGCTAAACCATTTAATCAACTTTGAATCAGATGTCATCTGTAATTAATTGTCAATGTTGGAATGATTACTTTATTAACAAGGACTTTTTTTAATATGCTGCACAGGAAGAGTTCAAAAATATTGACGCTGATAAAAATGTGTTTAATATCTCGTGAGTAGAAATCGTAATAAGGCCACGTTATTGATTTTTTTTGTGTGTAATCATCTGTGGTGCAACGAAGAAACAAAAATAAACTCACGCACAATTTAAAACAATTGGTTATTGAACTTAGAAGTTTGAGTGAAAACTCAAGTCTGCTTTGTTGATTTACGTGCGTTTGAAATATTTGAAATACGCATTAGCGTTACATCTGTTAATCTATAATCGTTATATTTAAATGTTTTAAGTGTAAATATTGAATGTTTATGTCGTCTGACTTTGGATTGAATTATTTTAACAAGAACACACCTAATGTATGACAGCACGACTTCTTCAGTTTCTCTTTAGTCATTACACATCCAAAGATTGTGATATTTTGATTCGATTTAACGATTATGTTGATTGTAGAATTATTATTTTTGATTAGTTTCATGATCATATTTTATAATTGTTTAAATTCTTATTATTTGGAAATATAGGAATAGGAATTCAATATTTCAGATCCATTACGAGCTTCTGCAATATCTTTCTACTCTACCAACGATCTGGTGAGACAAGGCATTGCTAATGATCATGGAATGTGAAATGAAAGTTGTTGGGGTAAAAGTGAATTATTGTGTGCACCCTGCTGCTCCAACAATGCCAAGTCGCCAAAAAAGATGGCACACAAAATAAACAAATACTTCCGCGCAACCATTTCCCGCCATATAAATATAACTTTTTACTGATAAGTATTGTTTTTTTTATACTGCCCGGTACCTTCTACAGATGCCGGGCAGAATTTTTTAACTTAAAAAAAAAGCATCCTGCGGCTTCGCTAACAGCGGGAGGGGGAACCTAGTAGCTTCGCTAGCACATTGAATATAAGGATTGTGTGGATAAAAGGAACTGTATCTAATCAATTGAAAAGAAAGACTGAACGATGCTATACGAACGGATTTCAGAGGGAATTCTTCCCGGTGCCTTCTACAGATGCCTTCGGCATCTGTAGAAGACACCGGGCAGAATTTTTTTAACTTAAAAAAATACATCCTACGGCTTCGCTAGTAGCGGGAACCCAGTAGCTTCGCTAGCACATTGAACTTAAGGACTGTGTGGATAACAGAAACAGTACATAACCAAAAGAAAAGAAAGAACGGAGAAAGAAGGAACATTCTCCATACTGTAGCAGTTGCATTACACTTATCTTCTCTTTTGGATACTAGATGGCGATACCTGATTAGGCCATCCCATATGTCATTCCATAATGCATTGCGATTGTAATTAGAATGAGATGTGATGCTGAACTGTGAAGCCGCGCGCGTGAATGTCTTGCCTCTGTGTTATTGTATGTTTAAGTGTGTGAATGTGATTATTAAAGAAACGTTTCCAACAACATTCGTCCTGTTGCTTCCTGCACAGATCATAATAATCTTCATACCACCACATTGGCGCCCAACGTAAAAGAATTTCTGATGAAACGGAAGTGAAGTCGTCCCGACGATCGCAAGAAATTTTTTCCGATTGCAGCAAATTATGAATCGTGTTGTCTCGACACAAGTTATAATTTTTCTCATCCCGAGAACGTGTCATCCTGACACATGCGATTATTCTCATCCCAAAAATTGTCCATTATTGTGTTCCAGACATCTGTCCTAAAAGATGAACCAGCGTCTGCCATTTTCGCTTCCTTGATGTCCTAAGGAGTATTCCAGTATTCAGTTTAAATCCTAACTCGTATGGGACGTCGACCCCTGTACTGAGTATAATTTATTATTTGTGCATCTCCAGCAAAATCTGCATATAAATCCATAAAAGAAATGTGTGTGTGTTTTCAAATTTACAGCACGGAAAAATTCATCAGTTTTGTTTTGGTGGAGCCGATCCAAAGATTAGATAAGTAGTTTTGTTTTATTTTTGAAAATAACAGAAAAGTTATAAAATAACTTGTTTGATTCTAATTTAGAAAATATATAGAATATTTGAAATATTTAGAAATAGAATGTAACTTTGTAAAATAACTTTTGTTTTAAGAAACCGTTCTGTAACAGAACCAGGTATTTATGTTCGGATCACTTTTATTCTGTTAACACTTTTCTTGATAAGTTTATTGCAAATACTTTGTGAGTATTCATGTTGTAATGAGATATCCTTTTGAAACCTATGAAAGCTTTATTTATGTGCTTCATTTCTGTACTCCATCAAAACGTAATTTTGTTTTATTGAATCCTTTCGTTTTGAGACGAAACAAAAATTATTGCTTTTTTTTTTGACTGGCATATCCGGTGATCTATTATCCTTTTTGTGTTTTTATACTGCATTATATTTAAGAATAGACTATTAATCAATTTTGTTTTATTCCTTTTATTAAAGGAAGTTTTCTGGGGAAAAAAAAGAGGGAAAAAGGAAAGTAGATGAAAGTATTCTTTTTCTTTTCTTCTTTTTTTTTTATATCAGCTCTATGTTCGGAATAGGAAAAGTTCCAAGAAAAGAAATTGATTTATTGATATGTTTATTAATTGTTTTATAGTATTTGAAATATACCATGTGTGTCCCCTTTTTTTTTATTCAATAAGAATACTTCTTAACTTAAATTTTACTTGGCATTATTCTGAAAATCGTATTTTCTGTTTTATTTTAATGATAACGTTCACGTTTTTTATTCTTTTGAAATTTGAGTATATGGATTTAGATATGATGATTATGATATGAGTATATGATTTGATATATTATTGTTTTGAGAAATTCCATAATGTATATCTCAAACATAATTTTGTTTTACAAATGTTAATTGTGAATTTTTTTAATATATTTTTGCACATTGAAAAGTGAATTAGAAATTGTGTATCAGTAAAATGTTAATATCGATTATTATTTTTTAACGTAATTGCAAATTTTATTGTTAGTATTTTGAATTTAAAGTGAACTTTTGGGGAACATTGACTTTTATTTGAACATTTTTTCAATTGACTGTGCTTAGAGGAAAAATAACTTTTTATTTGGTTTGCGTAAAGATAAACGTTCAATATGGCATTTATGTCTAAAGGCAGGAAACAAGATTTAATAAAACTTGCCACAGAACTTGGTGAGGAGGTGGAAGGTGATCTTAAAGTGATTGAATTAAGCGAATTAATATTGAAAACGTCGATTTACAAAGAAGATTTAGACTTTGTGAAAGATACCCTAGAAAACATTATAACTGAAAGATTAGAACGTGAGGAACGAGAACATGATGAACGGGACAGAGCTTACGAGTTGGAGAAACTCCGTCTGCAAGTGGAATCTTAGAAGTTGGAGCAGACTCCTGGTCTTGAACTTTTGTCTGCAGACCAACAAGCTACATCTAACTTGAAAAAGTTACTCCCTGACTTTGACCCGCATGATGGGGACATGACCCTATTCTTAAATCTATTCGAACGTCAAATGAAAATTCTAAAAATAGGTAAACAGAACTGGGTTGCTCATCTTCTAGGGCTACTACCCAATAGTGTGGCACAGCTCACCGCAAGAGAACCAGAACAGGAAGCACATAACTTTGATCATATTAGATCCATGTTACTTCAACGGTTTAAATTAAGCGCTGAGATGATGCGACAACTCTTTACAACTTACAAGAAAAAACCTGAAAGCACATGGAAAGACTTCCATTTTGAACTGCGTAGCTATTTTGAAGCATGGCTAGCAGAATTGAACATAACGGAGATTGAAGAATTAAAAGATCTAATGATCGTGGATCAAATGAAGAAACGAGTTCTTTCCGAAGTCAAGAACCATTTTGTTGATGTATGGAGTGAATGGGTTACCCCAAATGATCTAGTGGAGAAACTGGACAGTTATGACAACTTACGCTCTGTAAACCTAAAGCTTGCCTCAAAACCACATGAAACAAAAGCTATTTACCCAAAAAGAAATCAATATAAATCAACTCGATTTGAACAAAGAGATGATAGACAGGGTCTGCCGTGGATTCCCAGTCGAAGTAGGCGGAATCCCGGGGTCCCCAGTCAAAGTAGGCGGGATCCCAGCTACAAAGACAGACCCCCTCTGCATGCTATGGTTGTGGAGAATCATGAGTTATAAAGGCAAAATGTGCGAAATGTAATCCTATGGTTCAAGGAGACCGCACTCAACCTCCAACCCTTAATCACATGAACTTTTATAGTATCTTAATGGAAAGCCAGCCATCAAGCATTATTGAAATTACGATTTGTGGTTCCCAAGCAGCAGTGTGTGCCGACACTGGAGCTACACATTCGGTTGCTGGAGAAAAACTTTACCATTTCCTCAAGAATAATGGACGAAGATTCGAAAATAGTACTGTTGATATGGCCCTAGCCGACGGGCATGTACAAAAAACAGATATACTCACAACGACGGTCGATATTGGTGTGGCAGGAAAAGTTATCCCCACGAAACTTAATAGTCTTGAAGAATTCCAAGGGAAACCGAACTCTTCTGGGTACAGATTTTCTGAGAACCGCAGGTATCGTCCTGGATCTTCAGAAAGGACTTTGGTATTTCTCAGAGGCTCCTCCCCAATCGTTTAACTTTATTGAATCTCTTCTGATATTAAGTCTCTCCTGGTTATACCTGTTGCATCCCATCCTTGTCAACTTCGAGAAAATGAGGGTACCCATCTCTCGGGCGAACAACGGACGAAATTCAATTCCCTGCTCAAAAAGTACGAGAAATGTTTTCAACCAGGGGGAGAACCAATTCCTTTAATCGAGCATCGAATCAACACTGGTGATCATCTCCCAGTCGCCGTACCACTGTATAGGATGTCTCCAACTAAAAAAGAAACATTGAAACAAGAAATTGATCGACTCCTTGCTGAAGAAATTATTGAAGAGTGCGAGTCACCATATGCCTCTCCAGTAATCCTAATTCCAAAAGCCAACGGTACCATGAGACTTTGTATAGACTACAGGAAACTGAATTCCATCACTGTTCCAGATTCTTATCCATTGCCACGAATGGACGATCTTCTACATGAGGCAAAGCCTACCCCTTTCATGTCAGCAATTGATCTGAAAGCCGGTTATCATCAAGTAAAGGTCCATCCAGATGATCAAGACAAAACAGCGTTTGTTTGCCCTTTTGGAACATACCGCTTCAGAAGAATGCCATTTGGACTCAGAAATGCACCGGCAACGTTTCAAAGATTAATAGACCGCTTCCGCAATGGTCTGGAAGATATCTTTACTCTCGCTTACCTAGATGACTATCATTTTGTCAGAGACATTTGAGAAACACCTCTCAGATTTGCAGTGTGTTTTTGAAAGACTGATCCTCTTCAAACTTCAAGCCAACCGCAATAAATGCTGCTTTGCATCCTGCAAAGTGAAATACTTGGGTTTTTGGATAACTCAGAAAGGAATAGAAGTTGAGCCTGAGAAAATTGCCTCTATCCAGAGCATTCCACCTCCGCAGAATGTTAAACAGGTCCAATCGTTTCTACAGACTTGTTCCTGGTTCAGAAGATACATACAAAATTTTGCCGAGATCGACTTGCTCGATGGGCTTTAGAAATTCAAGCTTTCAACCTGAAAGTTTTGTATGTTGCTGGAAAAGCCAATGTAGTTGCAGACATGCTCAGTAGACCTGCATGTGATGAGAAAGAAACTCCTTATGAAGTGTGTAATATAGCCATTGCTGACCTGCCCGTCAGAAGTGCTAAAGATATGCGTGAAGCTCAACTTGATGATGAAAATCTGAAAAAGATTATTGACAGTTTCGAATCTACTCAGAAAACAGAAGATTATGCCAACTGGACAGAACGTGGGTTTTTAATGAATCAAGGTGTTCTTTACAGATATTTGCCAGATGCTGATTCCGAAGAGGCACAACTGGTAATTCCTTCTTCAGAGCGTGATTCTATAATGGCAAAACACCATGATGATCCGATGGCCGGTCATTATGGAGAAGAAGGTACTTTTCAAAGAATTGCTAAGCGTTACTATTGGACTGGTATGAGAAAATACATAAATGATTCTCTAAAAAACTGTCCAGAATGTAACCGATATAAAGCCAACAATCAAAAGCCAGCTGGTTTACTGCGAACCCCAGTCTATTCTCAAAGATTTGAGATAATCTCGATCGATATTTTTGGTCCATTGCCAAAGACTGAAAATGATAAGCAATGGATATTTATTATTGAGGATTGTGCAACCCGATGGGTTGAACTATTTCCACTATCTCAAGCAATTGCTAGTGAGTGCCCATTACACTCATTGAGGACATATTCCTGAGATGTGGAATTCCCAGACGAATCATTAGCGACAATGGGTCTCAATTCGTCAGCGCTGTTCTTCAACAGGTTTGGTGCACTCTCAACATTAGCCAAAATCTCATTCCTGTTTATTTTTCTCAATAAAATCCTGTAGAGCGAAAGAATAGAGATTTAAAGCCTCGACTGGCCATATTGGTTGGATATGATCACGGAAACTGGCATTTGAAGTTACCAATGATTCGTTTCGCCATGAATACCGCACCACTACATCCGATTCGCAAAAGAGGCCGACAACCAAAACTTAATTCCCTTTCCTCAGGAACTAATAGACTTCCAGACAATTCAAATTCTGCCTCCTTGCCGGGACGTCGTTGGAGCCAGAGGGGGAGGATGTAGCAGTTGCATTACACTTATCTTCTCTTTTGGATACTAGATGGCGATACCTGATTAGGCCATCCCATATGTCATCCCATAATGGATTGCGATTGTAATTAGAATGAGATGTGATGCTGAACTGTGAAGCCGCGCACGTGAATGTCTTGCCTTTGTGTTAGTGTATGTTTAAGTGTGTGAATGTGATTATTAAAGCAATGTTTCCAACAACATTCGTCCTGTTGCTTCCTGCACAGATCATAATAATCTACATACCACCACAATACTAAATTTCAAACAAACATCCTTTTCCCAACTTCATCAACTCTTAAAAAAATATATTCATTCACCCTTCATCCATTCTGCCGGTTCGATATCAAACTATTCTCAATGCAAAATTTTAAAAAAGCATCCTTTCCTAACTTCATCAATTCGTAAAAAAATATAAATATACATATTTAACTCTCCCTTCATCATTTCTATAGATTCGAAATATTCATGGGGTAGAAGGATAGGATATTTGAAATTTTCAAAATCCTTCCTCATTAAAAGTTGTGTCTTGATTCTAATGAAACCTTTTGGATCAACGAACGGACGAAGTTTCCTTACATAGACCTTCACTAAGACATCCTCTCTTCCGAAACGCGCTTTTAAACATTCGATGGCTTGAATATAGTTTTCAGCAGTGGGGGGGGGGAAGACTCGACTACCTCTCTAGCTGTTGAACCTTTAAGGGTTGACAGTATCAAGTACTGATATTTATCTTCATTCGAAATATCAGGATTTGAATCTATTTTTTTAAATAATCCCCAGAAAGATAACCAGTCCTTTAGAATACCATCAAATTTTTGCAATTCATTCTTAGGCAACTTAAAATTTTTTTTTCACTAATTGAATGTGCATCAATTTCGCTGTCAAATCTATTTATGCAGCGCTCTAGTTTCGTTTTAAAATATATGAATTTATCTTCATAAGATTCGGCATTTTCCGATTTTGTCACATATGCTTCTCTCGGTATACGTAACATCCCTCTTGATTAAATCAAGTATATCTTTCTCTAAGTTTTGAATTTTCAAATAGTTCTGTGCTAACTGATTCAGGTTACTAACATACAAATCAGAATAATCTACTTTCGTTTTCAAAAATAATTCCAATTTTTCAGTAAATTTAGTAAAACAGCCACGATAAGAGCCTCTCAGCTTAATTAATGTTTCCATTTTTAATGTTAATATACTAACTTAAATGCTAATAAAACTGTCAATAGATACTCAATACAACATGCACTCTTATTTTCAATAATAAAATGTAATATTCAATTCAATAAATTCTATTCATAAAGAAATGCACAATTCATGGTTATCAGAATCGAATAAATTTAACCATTCTAAATCATTATTAAATCCTGTATTCTCTAAAATTGTATAAAACTACTCTAATCCAAATTATATCAAATATATTCAGTTCAATTTTATCAATAGAGCAATTTTTTAAATAATATCGTTTTTAAAATGCTCTCCTATTTTATCAATGTTCGCTTATCGTTTAAATCCAAATTAGATATATATTCTCTTTAGATATTCAAAATATTCGAATCACTTTCTTTTAATATATTTCAAATATTTATTTAATGAGCCAGTAAATATTTAAACAGCAAGAGCTCCAACTAAACTACATTAATCCAAATTATATAAAATATATTCAGTTCAACTTTATCAATAGAACAATTTCTTAAATAATATTGTTTTTAAAAATACTCTCTTCTATTTTATCAATGTTCGCTTACTGTTTAAATCCAAATTAGATATATATTCTCTTTAGATATTCAAAATATTCGAATCACTTTCTTTTAATATATTTCAAATATTTATTTAATGAGTCAGTTAAATATTTAAACAGCAAGAGTTCCAACTAAACTACATTAATCCAAATTATATAAAATATATTCAGCTCAACTTTATCAATAGAGCAATTTCTTAAATAATATTGTTTTTAAAAATACTCTCTTCTATTTTATCAATGTTCGCTTACCGTTTAAATCCAAAGAAAATATATATTCTCATTAGATATTCAAAATATTCGAATCTCTTTCTTTTAATATATTTCAAATATTTATTTAATGAGCCAATTAATTATTTAAACAGTAAGAGTTCCAACTAAATCCTTTTTCCAGTTATCGAAACATATATTATGACTCAATTCCAGCGTCCCTGTTCGGGCGCCAAATTATGTGGCAATCTTAAACTGATGAGCAATGAAAATGAATATGGATTACTCACCTCGCCTGCGATCGCTCTTTTCGCGCTGAAATGAAGTCACATCAAACGTATGAATCGACATTAATGCGAGTGGCTATTAAATTAAATCAATCAGTCATCAACACTGAAGAAAGCCAATCTAAGAAATACTAAGACATTTAATTAGTTGAAATTATTTACAGAATTATATACAGGATTCTTAATATAAACATATGCGATGGAGCTGTAACACCACACATCGCAAAGTGCGCCGAAAAAAAGTTCCGAATTTGTTTTCAGAAATTCCAGGAGTTGAGTTGTCTCAGAAGAAATGGAAGTGCTTTTCGTGACAATTTTAAAATCTTAACGTTATCAATAGCACACGATTGAATATTTTGATGGATGAGTTTGAATTTCAGCAAAACACTAAAAATTAATTGTTATAAATTGTGCATTATATTTGAAACATTTATTAAAAATAAAGAAAATATAATACATGGATAAAATTTGGTATCATTAATAAAAAAAGTAGTTTTCTCAATTTTAAGATAATGCAAAAACCATTTTTGTGAAATAATAACTTTAGAAGATAGAGGCATCACTTCTTATAACTAAGCCATAGTAATTACCCATCTGGCAATGGTTAAGGGTATTGTTGAGTTCGAATAAACTTTGTTTGACGTCTCTTTCTTAATTTCTTTTACATTTTACTTTTCACAGAGTGAATAGAACTTTTAATGCGCCGTATCCAGAGCATTTCAAACAATATTTTCTTGCTTTATTAATTAGCAAAATGCAGTTGTAAAAGTATTCAGAGAAGTAGTCTGAAACGTTTGTATAGTAATTTGTTTGCATTTGATTGTTGCCATTTGACAATACGAAATAAGAGCAATTTCTATGCCACGTACGTTATCGTTTAATATAAAGGGTGATCAAGAAATAACAGGAGGTGTTCGGAGCCCTGTAGCGTGTTATGTACTGAACGAAATATAACAAAATTTGGCCACCATTACATTAAAATATACTGTTTCGATTTGTCAGGAAAAAAAAAAAATAGTACCAGGAAATGCCGATAGGGGAAATCCTGGCGCAGCAAGCGCATAATGTGTGAAAAAAGAGTCGATAACTGCCAATGGAAATAATAAATATCAACACACCAAACACCAATGAAAAACGTTTATTATAGCAACTTACAAATTTGGCTCAAGGTGACCACCAGCCTGATGTTCCAATAATTGCATGCGGTGCACGAGGTATTTTCGATAGTGACTCTCAGCATATCGGCATTTATTCGTCTGACATGTAACGCTATTTGATCTTTTAACTCTCTCTAAGGCTGTGGGAAGTATTCTTCCCACCAAATTTATCAATCTTTGTATGAAATTATGTAGGTTGGCATAAGTTCTGACAAATTTTTTAGTAAGTCAGAAACTTAGATGTTTCAGTTCTTTATAGCAGACAAAATGATGTGTCTTGATTTGTTACTTAATTATTAATTAACCAAATTAATTAATGAATCAAATTAAAAAGCTAAAGGAATCCTTTTTCTTATTCTAATTTCAAGTCTATAAATATTTTAACATAATATGACTAGAAAAAAATGGCCCTTTAAAGGGTTAAAGTAGGAATGTCAAGAATTAGTCCTTGATGCACAACGCAAGTAGCTCCATAACCAGAAATCGTCCTTGGCCTGAAGAAACCTTTACGTCCTCGCCGTGGTTGCACACCAAAAATTCCTGTTGTTTCAAATCTTTCAGCCATTCTTAGTAAGTTAGTTATGGTCACCGGCCCTCTATGTAACTGTTTTAACCGCCGGCATTCACGAAGAGCAGCACTGGCATTTTCATCCCGTTGATAAAACAGCTTGACTAATAAAGCACGTTCACGTAGTGACAACGCCATCGATGGGCGAATTCTTGCAGAATGACTTAGAATTCCTTCAATCCTTCCATTTATTCTCGATATCTTGTCACAAAGTATTCGCAAATGCAAATTACATAATGAAGTTTTCGTTCGCAGCGCCAGGATTTCTCCTATAGGTGTTTTTTGGTATTAATTTCTTTTTCTTGACAAATCGAAACCGCATATTTAAATGTGTATGCTGTCCAAATTTTGTTATATTTCGTCTAGTACTTAACTAAAGGACTCCAAACACCTCCTGTTATTTCTTGATCACCCTGTATATAGATATAACAGTTTATACTACATGACTATCTCTTTCTCCAGAAATATTGGTAGGGTTTAATGTCTATTAAATCTCTTATGCATAACTGTAAACTCAAGATTCTCACAAAAAAAATCTTTTTAAGTATCAATTAATAATATGTATTAAATATATTATTGTGATTATTATTTCTAATTTAATATTTCAAGATTATTTGTGTTCTTTTTCAGTTATTGTGAATTAACCGTGATTGGCTCGTCACGAAATTCCTCCGATAATCAAGAATTAATTACAATTAAACTTGCACTGAATGACTAGCGGCTAAAACACAATAAGATTGTGGATTGTATGCTCGAGTTGATTTCATTCGTAGGTAAGTAGTTATTGCGAAAGTCAAAATAGGTTTTTATCATATGCAAACGTGTTGCTTTGTTTCTTCCTCACCTATGTTGTTGGATTAGCGTAAAAGACAAATAAAGGATTATAGATATCTGACTACATTAAAAAAGCAGATTGGGTTAAAATTGAGAATTTTTTATATCGTTTTGTTTCAAAGTCTATTTATGTGGATTTGGATCTCCAAATCTGAGTTTCTTTTATTTTTACGAATAATAAGATCCAAGTTATGGAATTTTGTATAGAAATACTGCATCCGAAAACGGAACAAGATATTTTCCATCACTTTATCAAATAAACGATACTCAAAATTATAAATAAATTTACAATTCTCTCCACCAGTTCATTTTTATCTGTATCAGAATACTTTAGTGAATGTTTCCAACAAGATTTTAAAATAAAAAATTAATTAAAAATCAATCAGTGAATTAAATTTTAAAAGTAATTATATATAATTGCTTTTTTAAAGTTTTATTCCATTATCAAAAACTGCATTAAGAAGTTATTTTTTTTAATACCATATGGGTTTTCATACAAGAATTATATCATTGATTGATTTTTTCAGGTTTTATAGAATTACTCAATACTTTCCCAATTTTAACTATATTTTGTTATTAATTAACAATGAAAGAGCCAAATCTCCCCAAATGTAACACCAAAATTCATCAACCTATTAGAAAGTAATTTACGAGAAGAAAACAAGCATCTATATGTGCTGTTTATACAAAAAGTCGAATTATCGCCAACGAAGCGAGAGTCTTGCACTGTTAATTCATAAGTATCACATTTTTTGTTACTATAATGGCTCAAACTTTTACTATTGTTTATTTCAATAGCTGTTCTCTTGTTTTCATTCAATTACTTAAATCTATGCCAAGATGTGTTTTATATTTATTTTGCACTCTTTTAAATGAAGTAAAGAAAAATTTTAATTAAATTAAATTAATAATTAGTCAGTCCTCGTAAATTTATAAAAATTTCAGATAAAAAATAGAAATACTTTATTTATATGTAAAGACGAAACAAAAAATACACACATTTATACATACCTTCTTTTTAAACCTTTTACCTACGAAAAAATTCGTCTTTCAATGGACTCGTCCGTCCCATACACAGTATGTTTTGATTTAACCTTTAGTCACTGAATGTATCTAATCTAAGTATATAAAAAGATATATTTTAAATTTTATGGTTATAATCCACTTAAATAGTAGTAAGAAAATTAATAATTCGTTTTATTTTTATTTATTTATTTATTTCAAGCAATTATGAAGAAAATTCTACATTTATTTTTGAAAAATTCTTCCTTCTATTCAGCTACTTGATTTAAAATTGGAAACAGACTCATAGTTTTGATAAAAAGTCTAATTGCCATTTTTATCCCTCCAGTTCACAGAGATTTTCAACTATAGCTGCGACATACATGCGGATATGTTGCTATTATTTCTAAAAATATTTTACTTGGCCAGATATGTCGGTGATATCAATATTCTTCTATACTGTGACATCGAATTTTTTGGCGATTAGGAAAAGTTTTCATTTTTGTACGAAGAAAAAAAAAAAAAACTTAAATTAATGTTATATTCTGAAGCATGATTATTTGGCGATAATGATATTTAAACCAGTAATCCTCGCTCCAAATTTCCGTTTACTTGTAGAAAGATGGATGAACTGCAGGGATTTAAAGTGCAATCAACGGCGAATACTTTCAAAATAACTCAATAGATGGCGCTACCATTTTTGATTTCTAATGAAGAATGGTATTAATTGAATTCCTTAGAAATAGATTTCGTTTGGAATTTTAAAGTCTAATTGTATAAGAACTATCACAGATAAATACACTATACGTTAAATACTGCCTGTAAATTGAGATAAGAAGACAAAAAAAATTGTTCAAAATGCAGACTCTAAACATAGTCTTCAAATTTGGCAGATAGATATTTCTTGAATTATAGGTACTTGGAAAAAGATGGATTTTCAGAATTCTATTTAAGTTTTTAACTGAATATTAATAGAAATTTTAAACATTTTTCAACATCTCCAGAACATATTACTAAGCAAAACCCTTTTCATTCCAATTTAATATTAAAAAATTAGCTCTCCTATTATACTACTTTTATTTCAGTCGAATTTTCCAATTATTTTTAATGAGCTTTTTTTTCTAATTTTAATAATTTTTAAAAAAATTTTAAGCATATTTTACAATATTCCCTTTGTTTTAGTTACTGCACTTATGTCCACAATAAAATGGAACTTTTATATTTAAGAATATTAATGTATCAAGAATAATTTACTAAATATCATTAAAACAACATAAAAACTATATAAAAATTTAGATTTAATCATTCTTTTAGCAACTCATTTTCTGACTCAAACAACATAAAATGTATTAGAATTTTAAGCCCGTTTCCTCAACTCAGAGTGTATATCCATTTGCAGTGGTTTGAAAATTGAGTCACGATTAGAATGGATATACTGAATGTCAAACTTCTTTTATGATCTTTATTAAAGAACAGTTTTTTGGAGAAAATTAAGAAGAAAAATGTATGGCGAATTAAGCGGCTTCCATGAAAGATTATTTATAGAGTATCTATGATTAAACGTGAAATATGCGAGGAGCAGCAAGAAAAACTATTTAACAGAATTTCACAAAGTTTGCAGAGTGGAAAAATGAAATAATGAAAGTTTAATTTAGCACAAAAACATTTTATGGAGTGTCCCGTTGCATGAAATAAGTGTTTCAATACCCTTTTACTGACAATCATATCATCAGCTGTCATATTCTAATGACTTGGTTAGTCAGATCTCCAGATTGAATACTTACGATTTTTATAGTAAGAATACATTAAATACTTGATCTACCGAAATCCCATCATATCTCACTCCAATCTTAAAGACAATCTAGCCAGTCATGCGTGCAACATTCCACTGAATGCATTGTTTTCCACACTGTACTTGTTCACGCTTTAAAATAGCAATGCCGGGTAATGTATCGAACTTGTTCTGTAAAAAGGCATTGTAGGCCATCTAATGGTGATTTTTAAAACTAATTTCTTCCTGCGCTAAATAAAATTTGCATCATTTCCTTGTTCTGTTCTACAAATTTCATAAAAGTATGCTGAATAATTTAATAGTTAATTCAGGTGCTCGCTGACTTATTAATCAACACCCTGTCTAAGTATTCACAAAAAGCGCAGAAAGAATTTGAAAAAAATTACTACTTGAATGACTGTAATGCAAGAGAAATCCATGAAAGACATTTATGTAACAGCAATAAACATTTGCTCGTGTGTTGCATGTTATGCTGAAATTCTATTTAATTAATTCTTCTCCTAATTTGGAATTCCTGGAGAAAGTATTTTATCTCAAATACAATCTTGCTTTAGATTTCTTTTATTAATACTCCTTATATAAAAATCTTTGAATGTTAAAAAAAAGAGAAAAAAAAAAAAAAAAAGAGCTCAGTTTAATAAAAGATGTTGAAAGCAAAATAAAAAATTTATCCTGAATAATTTAAAATTTGGTCTTATTTTTAGTATGCTATATAAATTTGTAAATTACATACATATTTGTAAGTTTTAAAATAAATTTCTCCGATTACACGATTCTTGATATCATACTCTTATTCAACCTATGTATTTATTTATGTATAATTTTTTTCAATTAAAAAAATAATGAAACATTGTAGTGTACAGATTCTGGATTTAAAGTCTACGAAGAATGTTTGGAGATTTATTACGTACATGCCGACACAGAGAAGGAGATCTCCTTCTCTGTGCATGCCGATTAATCCAGTGCAAGCAGATTGTTAGTATCGTCGCTTACTCTTGCTGTATGCGTCTGAGAAATACCATTTCCAATGCTTGATGAAATTTCAGATTTAAATTTTATTGGGAATACTATCTGATACACCAGCGTCAATAGGGATTAAAATCTTTTCATGTGCAATGTTTTTAATATAAAAAATTCCTCTTATATAAATTGTTATAATATACAAATAATTTTTATGACGTATGGAAATAAAAGAGAAATTTAAAATCATAATAATAATAATGATAGAATAGTTCAAAGTCTTACCGTTGAGCAGAAAAAAAATATCTACATGCATATTTCTTAGTTTCAAAATCATCTGCTTAAATTTTCTAAGAAAAAATGAATAAAAATGAAAGAAAGGTTGCACAAATATGAAATCGTTGAAAATGTAATTTTATGATGATGTAAATTTTTTGGATCAATCTGCTCTGAAATTTCTTTGGAAGGCAAAATATTGGTTAATTGACGTACATCTAATTCATTGGTTCGCAAGAATTTTACATTTCTTATCTCCGTTCCAGCGAATGAATAATGCTTAGTTTTAAACAATCAATACGTTGAAACAAGTACAAACCCGTCAAAAAGATATATGTATTAAAGTAAAACAATTTAAAAAACAATAGATGTAGTCCAAGTTAACAATTTCGATACGTTTAACTTTAAAGAAATATATATAACATTTAAAAGAAATATTGTGCAATTATTTGTTCCAAAATTAATGCAAGAAAACAATAAATTATTTGTTCCCAAGTTACTACAGAATCGACAAAATGTCGGTTAATTTCTAATTAATCGAATATTTAATTCATTTTCACCTTCAAAAATTGGCAGTATTTCTTCTCTTTTCCTAAAGAATAAGTGTATAATGTTTTGTTAAAAGCAGTCCAGTCCCTCAGGATGAAATGTAAAATATATACAGCAACAACGACTCGTTTATATAGATTAATCACTGGATAGTAGGACATACAAATTACTCCAACAGCGAATCATAAGATAAATGTGGCCAATCAAGAATTCCAATCTCAAATGCTTTATGTAATGTAGATATAAACTATATAACTACATTTGTTTCATTTATGAAAAATCTATTATTCAAAGTGTATATGTAGATGTTATTATAAGATATATAAATTAAAATCTACCATTGGTAATTCTTTTTTTATTTTCGTGCAATTTAACATAAGATGTAATCATACTCTACATTTTTACGAATCTGCAATATTACCTCCCTGAGTATTTAGTTTCATAATAATGAAGATTCACAGATGTCTTTAATGGATGGATGTTAATGAACCACTTTCTTTGCAATAAAAATTAAGACTTTGGAAAATGGAAGAATTTCGGCGATATCCCAATTAGAATTCGAGAACCGATATCCTTCTAGAATCTTCCACACCCTGTTTAATGGAAGCTACATAAATGGAGGTATCACATGAATAAGTCAATCGAGTAAATTTTTCCTTTGGAGTGTTACTCACTGACCGAGTTTGTCAGTAGTTTTATTCCAAGTGCTATATTGATATTTTATCAGAAATTTGCAATTACTAGTGTGTTGTTGATTTCTGCAAGCACCGTCTTTATGAAAACCTTATTGTATTTTGTTTTGAATTTTCTTGTGGAATGAAGCGTCGTTATTCTCAATAGATGGGTTTCTGTAATAGCATTAAATGCATTTTACAATAGATTTTTAAAGTCTATTATTTCTAATTAAAGAATAAACATCTTTTTTTGACATTCTATTTGCTTTAGTTATCAAATAATTTATATAAATTCTCCAGTTAGTAATGACTAAGTAAATGTTCATGGTTTGAATAATTTCATGAATCAAGGCAAACCTTTCTAAACTATGATTTTTACAAATTAATCGAAATATACAGCAAATGGTTTGCTATTTGGTCACAAATTTAATATACAAGAAACTCAACCATACTTTAATATATCCTTCTTGAATAATTTTAATGAAATAATTTCATTTATCTCAAATCTTTAACTGCATATTAGAAGTAAAATGTGAATTTCTCAAAAATTAATATTGTAGCAGTTGCATTACTCTTATCTTCTCTTTTGGATACTAGATGGCGATGCCTGATTAGGCCATCCCATAATGCATTGCGATTGTAATGAAAAGGAGATGTGACGCTGACCTGTGAAGCGCGCGCGTGAATGTCTTGTCTTTTTGTTTGTAATTGTTTAGTGTGTGAATGTGATTATTAAAGAAATGTTTCCAACAACATTCGTCCTGTTGCTTCCTGCACAGATCATAATAATCTACATACCACCACAATATTCATTTTACATATAAAAGTTTTTGAAAACAGAAATATATATCTTTAATAAAATATTTTATTTTCATCATACAAATAAATGAATAATATGTTCTATAATAAAATATAAACAACACTGTCCCAATAATATATATGTATAATTAACAGTAAACCCTTGGAAAAAAATCACCAGTAATATACGAGATTCCTTAAATCACAACACCAAGCAAACCATATCAAAATACAAACACAGATGATGATTAGTGATGAAATTATCAATAAAGGTGAATAAAAAGAAAACATGACATGATAATTTGTGATGTAAATAGATCATAATTAATATACAATTTAACAAAATTTCTACAGAACCTTAACTTTAAATATTATTTAGGTGTTTCTATCTTACAGAAAGTTAAGAGGTGCTTAATTTTCTTCATATTCATGTATAAAATTATAATATACATACAGTACACTCCTGAGTATCCGGTTCGCAACTATCTGACTTCTGTACTGTCCGGCCTAGTTTTCTTTTATTGTAAATAAATGAAAATGACAAGGTGTTGCAGAAGCAGTCATCTATTAAAACTTTTACCAAAATCTAAAAACTGTAAGATTTGTCTCTTAGCTTAGGGTTACCTTTTCATATCTGTATAATCATTTATCAGTGAAAAATAAAATCAGTTAGAGTCGATTTTTTTAATAATTAGGCCTACGATTTACTTTAACATTTTGTTTATATTTCCTGCATTTAAGTTAGGCATTACAGAATTTGTGTCAAAATGTGAACAGTTTATATCCTTTAACTTACTCTTTCTCTAATAAATTCTTGAAACGTACAGAGCAGCATATAAACTACCAGTACAGTCTTCTATTTTAACTCGACACCTTATCAGCAATTGCTACTATGATTCACTGGGCCACAGCCGAATTCACATTCTGCATGGCTTTGAGATAAATGGAGGGCTTAGTACTCAATAAGTGAGAAAATATATATTATATAATGCATACGTTTGATGTAAAAACCTTGTCTTCTTGTATAGGTGGGCAAAGAAATGAGTTTATAGAATTCCAGTCTATCTGGCATTTTTGTTATCAATCAGCCCTTTTGCCACATTAGGCCGGGTACTTGGGAGTGTACTGTTTACATAATACTATATAAATAATAGAATCGCATAATAAAATATAAATCACATTTTTTTAAATAAGTAGATATGTACGATCAACAGTTAACTCTTAAAAAGTAACCACAATATACGAAATTCATAAAACCACAACAAACTATATCAGAATACAAATATGTAATGATTATGAATGGAATGATGAAAATTGAATTAAAAAAATTTGACATAATATATATGTGATGTAAATCGATTATAATTAGTATATAATGTAATTCTTTATTTTAAACTTTCTTAAAAGTAATTCTAAGTTTTCTATTTAAAGAAATTTTCCATAGAATCTTAACAATGGACAATTTTTCTGTTACTCTATTAGAGAACATATACAGTTGCCTAATTTTCTCCATGTTGATGAAGGCATTGTGGTTGCTGAATATCCTATAGAGCATAGCATAATCCTCTTATGAAAAGTAATTAAGGATAAACAGTGATAGATTTAGGCAGTTAACCTAAGGCAGAACACATTATGAACATGCTCTTTCAATAAACTGATCAAATTAGTTAAACCTTTCAACACAGTTTTAATTTTATAAGCATGTCAATGATTTATAATTTTATATATCTTAGTGACTGGGTGAAAATATAAATACTTTTATTAGCTCCCTCTAGTGACTAGTAAAACTAATTAATTTCCTGGAATTAACAGTTACTAAAAATTTCAACTGTTTACTGAGTAAAATATTTTTAAATTTCAAATTTGGATAGACATATAAATCCACTACTTCAAAAATCTTACAGCATTGCTACACTCTGTTCCCTGTGCTTTGCATTTCTTTACTTTTGTCTATATTTTCATACAACCAAGTATATTACAGGAAAAGGCAGCAATGCCCCAAAATTGGCACACCTTAAAAGTTTCATTATTATTCGATTTTGAGCTTAAAGCTTAATTTTCAGTACAACAAAATATCAAACAAATTATTAAAAGCATGCCTCAAACAGAAACCTACTCAACATATAAAAATAAGCAAGATCTTTACATCTGGATTAGGAATCAATGGGGAAAAAAAAAGTTAGCATGAAATATTAATAGCAATAAAGCAAATGATTTGAATTTTACTTCAACTATGAAATATATTGTTGTAAAATATGCTTAAAATATTTTATAAAAACTAATTAAAAATAGAATGAAAAATTATATGGCAAAATATTTGGCATCACTGAAGAGATAATTTTTTTGAATTTCAAGATGATGTAATTATTTTGTGTAATGATGAAATTTGAGAATTATTGCAGAAAGACATCAAATTTTGATTAAATAAAAAAATCTAATTAAATTTTCAAAAATTTATTTTGAGGTATATATTTACATCTTCCAAAGTATTTGTTCTAAGATTGGCAACAATATGCACACACACTTTCCTCAATATTATTAATGGAAACAGAGATTTATTTATTTATTATGATTGCCTGGCATGTTTATTAAATATATATAAATATATTTTTCACTACTGAAAATAAGTAGTAACTGATCTACTAATGATGAAGTTATTACAAAATCTTCACCGGATAAAACATATAAATGGTAGTAGAAAAGGCGACAATATTGAAAGAGATGAGAATTTCAAGAAAAGGCTCTAGATAATATGTTACTATTTTTAAAATGTATTTTATTATATTAAATTACCTTTCATAGTTTAGAACAAGTGATAAATACAATGAAGTGGATCAATTGCAACTTTTCCCCCTTTTTTAATAACTTAATATACAAATTCCGATTCTGAAAAATTTCATTCCTGAGAAAAACGTAGCAATGGCACTTTCTTAAAAAGAGATTTGACTGCCTACTCTATATCAATATATATTATCATAAATATACTGTACCATTGTAGAAGATATAAAAGGCTTTAAGACAGAATACTGAATATAGAAAACTTTAATGCTACTATCACAGAATTAATTGCATATATTTGAATAAATGTGTTGATCCAAGAATAAACAACTGTACATTTAATTTCTCTGAAGAGACTAGTGCAAAGATTCCTTCTCATAAAGCAAAAAAATTCTTTATGAGAATGTTATTATTAAGTGAGGGATTCAACTTTTTTTTTTCATCTTAAAATATTTCTTCATTAAAAATTAATTGCTGTATCTCACATAAAAGTTCTTAAAACAATAACTATCATAATCAACATGACTAACTTTTTTAAAAAATAGCTTTTAAACTCACAAGTGATAATAAACACTCACTTTTAATAATACAGAATCAATCTTGAAAGTCAATTCTAGAACTAAAAAATAGCACTCCTCCCTAAAAAAAATGTTTTGCTCTAGCCTATCCTGGTTCTTTCTCTCATTTAAGAAACATGATTAATGGTTTTAACACATTAAGAGTGACTATATCTTTTTTTTTATCATTATAAAAATTTTTAGGCCATAATTCAATGATTTTGAAAATGTGGGTCTGAGGAGGAGTCTCAACTTCTTCACAGAACAATGCGAGATATTATATAATTTTCATTATGTGTTTAATTCCATTTCATAGATCATGACATCAAGTGAATGCAGTGGAAATTAGCAAAAAAGTGATTTTCAAGATCATTTGGCACCACATACTTGGTATTTATATATAAATGGACATTACTGTCTAAGACAAGTGACATTACATAAAGTCTGTTACATTTTAATTCAATTTTCGAATTCAGTAATTTTGTTCAGAGTATAACATTTTTACCATCAGAATTTGGAACTAGTTTGTTTATAGTTCATTTATATTCTTACTACAAAAAGAATCATATTGTTTGTATGGGAGAGTAGATGCACCTTGAAAAAATTTGGGATTTTAAGAATCAAAAACATTTAGGAACAGCAGGCACAGTCTATTAAAAATTAGCATTATCGCATTTTATAAGGTATGCAAAAGTGAAATGCACTTGTAACAGGCACTTGGGGTTAAATGTATTGATCACAAAAATTGTACACATAATAATTTTTTACATGTTTCTATGCATCTATATGAAATTTTTTAAATAAAAAAATGCTCGATTTTTGTTATTAAGTCAATATTTTATTTATAAGATAAGCATTAAATTAACTATAAACCATTCTATTAAATACAATACCATCATAAATATTAAGATCCAAATTCATTCAAATATCCAACTACAATTTATTTTTTCAAATTTTATTCATTTCTTGTTACGATTTAAATCAAAACACTCGTTAGAAAAAAATATTTTTAGACTAAGAAAGCCTCATTATTGGAATGAAAAATTGCTTCCACAATTTGTTATGATGATTATTATAGAATAAAAAACACCCTTATGAAAAGGAAAAGAAATTGTTATAAATACATATATATAATTTCCTCAAATTCATTTCCATTCTTTTCAGAATTTTAGATCTTCAAAACATAAATCCCAGAAAATATTCCAATTAGCAAAACATTTTTTTAAAAAATTTGTACTTTCTAATGCATATACAGATTTGCATACAATCCCACTTGTGGACGGAATTTAAGAGATCTTAACAAAGAAAACATTAATTCATTCACCATTTCACCAAACACCATAACAAAATTGAGCACAATGAAAGAAAGAACAAAATCTTTGATTGTGAAACACTACCAGCAGCGTTGCAGCCATCAGTTGAACATGTGTAGACACAGGATCTGTATTCTCTTTCATCCCCTGGTCGTCGAACATATTCACAATAATTTCCATGGTGTCTCGAGGAACAAAATCTGCGAGTTCCAACTGTTCCTAAAATTGAATGAGTCTCATAAAAACATAGCAAATATAGAATCTGATTATGTATGCAAGAAAAATAGTATACATACCAAGCATATCACTAAAAAAAAAAAGGTCATAAAAATTCAACATGGTTGAAACCCAATTATTAGTATCGTTTCATACTACCAATAGATGTCAAATTTCCAGTGACGCAGAGTAAGATTATTAAAGGTAAGCAACACAGTGAAGCTAGAATGGTAGAAATGCCAATCAAAAGAGATGGCAAACATCAGGAAGAAGTATTAAATTAAACTTACTCTAGTTTTTTTTTTATAAACAATATGTTTTTAAAATGAAACAACATTTCTGCTTCTTTTTTCTTTCTTTTTTTAGCCCTTATCAATTCAGATTTGTTTGCTTAGAATTTGACCAAGAAAATAAAAATTATAAAGGTGAAAATTATGATCAAGATTGTTTGAAAATAGAAACAACAACAAAAAACATTATAAAATAACAGAATGAAAAAAAAAGATCAATTGTATTATACATAATAAAAGATTTTAAATAAATTCTAGTCATCAAAATATTCTTAAAATTGAGATTGGCTTAGGTAAAGTGATTCAGCAGGATAGTTTGTTAGATAAATTTAATCTGATTAATTAATAATTAAGTGACAAATCAAGATACATCATTTTGTGAGATAAGGAATTGAAACATCCAAGTTTCTATCTTATTGAAAAAAATTTATCACAACTTATGCCAACCTACATAACTTCATACAAAGATTGAAGAATTTGGTGGGAAGTATACTTCCCACGGCCTTAGAAAGGGTTAAATAAAATGATTCAACCCTTTCAGACCCATACTCAATCAGATGTTTTTCCGATAAAATTTGGCTTCTTCAATTTCACTGCTGAAAATAAAATCTGCAATTATAATTAATCTAGTTATAAGTTACCTAGTAAGACTTACTGATGCTCTGAGAATTCCATCAAACAGATAACAGTACTTTCATAGATTGTAAGCCTAGTTGGTATTAAAGAATCCAATGTTATTTGATTGTGACAGAGCCATTATTTTTCATATCTGGATTGGGAGGGGGGGAGTCTTTTCTCACATCCAGACACCAAAGAATAAAGAAATTCTACTATATTTTATTGTTGAAACAACTAATGGCAGGCAACTGAATTATTAGGTTTGTTTTTCTAAGGTAGATTGCTATTGGCATATTTCAAATACTTTTGAACAGTAGACGAAAGTATGTTATGATTTTCTGGTAACTCAGAGGTAATTTAAAAAAGATTTGCTTCCATTATTACCCCTAAAACTTCATCCAGAGACACCGATTTTTCTGAATGAGATGAATTATGATAAAGAAAATGATTTTTAGGCATTCACTATCATTATATTTACAAATAATTCCCAGAAAAACTACATAAAATAAAGAATCATTTTTTAAAATATAAACTCTTTCTTAAAAAAATTCTTTAATTTTAACTCAAGAGAGTTTAATCAATAAATGATAAGAGATTTTAATGTAATTTTTTAAATATAAATTCATTTATAAAAAATTTTAAAATTTTTAACTCAAGAGATTTTAATCTTTAGTTAATTAATAAATGATAAGAGATTTTAATATAATTTTTTACCTTCATACATCCCAGTTGCTTTTATGCAATATTTTTCTTCGTGAATTCCATCACATACAGTGGGGACCAAAATCAAACCCTCTCTATTAAAAACTTCTGAGCAATATATTTCTTCATTTGAATTGCATTGATAGCAATAAATTGCTGATGCTATATTAAGAAACAAAATAAATTATATTAATGAATGAATATATATAACTAATAATACAATGTAAACATATCACCACCCATGCAATATACAAAAAATTAAAGCAAACTAAGAAGCCAGTAAAAATAGACATACTTTTTATTATCAATCAATTTAAATATTACCCCTTGTCTCCTTCTATTACAAAAACTGTATATGGTAACTTGTGATTGCACATATTAAACAAAAGTACTTATTTTAGGATTTATCACAATAGTTATAATCATTATAATTACCCTAATAAGTTACAAAATTTACGTTTTAGCATTAAGATAAAGAAAAATGCCAATTTATTTAGCAACGAATATCAGTAAAAAATTTAATACGAACAGTAAATTCATCATTTAAGAATTTATAGATGCAAATGTTACTTTGCAAACAAAGTTAATTCCCACTTTTCTCATCGTTATAAAGAATATGCATATTAAAATGTCCCTGAAATATGTCCATGTTTTTATATTAATAGTTTTGGTAATACTTAATGTTGTAAGTATTAGTTATAATTGTTAAAGATTAATGTAATTAAATAAAATTAAATATAATTGTTAAAGATTAATGTAATTAAATAAAATTAAATGTAATAATTAAAATATTAAAATAAAGAAATGCAAAATGATGTATATAATGTACATTAATTTTTACATACTTTTCAACAAACTAACTATATTTTCATATCAGATTTCAAAAATCTAAACATAATACCACTTCAGATATTTATAATTTGTTGCCTTTACAAAATACATTCAAGAATATAACATTTAAACTTACAAAAGAAGAGTTATTTCAAATTTAAACACAGTCTTTTGTCAACATCAAAATGTTTACTTTGATAAATAGCTCTTCTACAAGACATTAAAAAAGAATGTTGTAACTTATAAAAAAAAGAGAAAAAAAAATTCTTACAACTTAATTTAGAATTTTAAGAACTATTATTTGGGATGCTTCCATCTGTAATTAAAGGGTTAATGGGCCTTACTGCAATATAGTTTGTTACACAAAATCAAATCAATTTCAATCTGTAGCATTAGAAATGATTTTATAATATAAGATTTAACTTTTCAAAATATATAATTAGAAATTTTTTCCCCCTGTAAATATTTCTTCATACATCTCCAACCTTTTGTTCTAGCTTATCATGGAATAAAATTTTTTTGAAAGATTCATAATTAGAATCCCCCCTTAATATTTCTTAAAAATAGTTATATCTAAAAATGTCTATTTCAGCATATATTCCCTATTGTATCTAATTCTGAAAATGTGAATGCGAAGAGGAAGGGGGGGGGGATTGTTTTCTTTGGTTTTTATAAATATAGTAAAAAATTGATGTTTCATCTCTCCTGCAATCATTCTTTAAAATACATTAAAGATTACTTTGAGAAATAATAGATTGTCAGTAGTATATGGATATGACATACTTTTCTTCGATTGCTAAACTACACAATATCAAATTATACCCAATTCAACTTTTGTCTTTTTAGATGACTATCTACAATTCAGTCAACACATAGAAGCCCTCAAAAACACTTAATTGGAAAATTGTTATTAGTTTTGCATTCCATTAAATAAGGATTTTCCCATTTTCGATGATATAAGCTAATAACTACCAATAAAAATTTTTTATTTTGTTGATTTAATGGAGAATGTACAAATTTCTAATTAAAAATTGTTCTAGGATGAATTTTTAAATTCAAATTTTGTACCTTGTATATATTCTACAACTCAAACCTAAAAATGATTTAATGTCAACTGAAAATAAATTCAGAATGATGACTTCTAAACTGAGATTTATTATTTCATGAACTGTAAGTATAATGCTAATGTTTAACAATTATAGAAACTAACCAATTACAACACAAATATAATAATTTGAACAATATCAGAAAAACCAAATAAAATGTTTTAAAAAAATGTACAATATTGTTCTTGATCTTTCTTTGTTTGCAATTAATTTTTTAAATTTATAATGCATTACATATTTTTAGAAAATTTGCCTAGGCCCAAAAAGTAAAAAAATATAAATAAAAATAAATTTTAGTATAAAAAGAATGTTTTAATAATATAGGGATGGGCAGGAATAAGTAACAAGCTATCCAGTTATTTGATCAGCTGCAGTTGATTAATTAGGTTGGATAATTTGGAGTTTACTGTTTTTAATTTGCAGTTAGATTATTATATTAGAACAATAATTTAAAGGTGCAGTTTGCACCTTTAAATTATCTCTCATGATTTGCTCTTTGTGTGTGTGTGGGGGGGGGGGGGGGATGTATGTTTCTTATGATTTGTTCTTTGGGGAGGTATGTCTATTTATGCATGTAATGGCATAGTAATGAAAGTAAATAGGCTACATTTAGCATACAGAAATGCAGACTTCTTTTGTTGTATCTATATAGAAAAAAAATGTACATAATTATTTCAATAAAACAAGGTGATAATTAATCTATAAAATATGCAACATATTTAATTAAAAGTATTCATGTTTTAACACTAACATTAAAGAAAATAAGCATTTAAATTTCTATAATATAAAAGATACATAAATTATTAAATTAAACATAAAACAATCCTTTATAGAATTTCAGAGAATTTAAATTTTATAATTTAATTAAAAAAGCTTAAAATTATAACCTATTTTTTAAATTACAAAATAATAAGATAATAAATTCGAAATATTTACGAAAACAAAACTAACGAAAATTATGATTAAACTCTGAACAAAATTTTGAGTTTGATATTTCAAAATAGAAATTAATGACATACTTTTATGAATTGCAGCAAACAGCAACAACAAAAATATCACAATCTGTGGTAATTGCTCCATTTTCTAATAATTTTCAACATGTATCACAAAAATAAAATGTTACACAAAAGTTCGTTATGATATATGAAAAAACCACGAAAAACAAATAAGGCGCGGCATGGTCGCTAGGGTAAATAATTCTCTTTACTGCGACGTGTATGCAGCCAAACTGAACAAAGTAATTCAATGAATAAATCAAAGGCTTGACAAGACAGAGTATTTCCACGTCTCGAATATTTCTGACATTGTAGTAAATGGAAATGAAAATAAAAGCTGAACTTCACGTACTTCATTCGAAGATTATGCGCAACATAATGGGCTATTTTTCTCATGGTTTCTCCTTATAAACGCTGTACAAATGCACGCACAAAAGACAGTGCTTACTGATGGAAATACGACAGTTCTACGACGAGCACTAAATATTTATATGAATATCATATGTTAGATTAGCTAGCATCAATCTTGCATTTTGCGAATGCAAGTTCTGAAATCAAGTTATATGCGATACGAGAAAGATATAATAATAATAATAAATGTTTCTCTTTATATCAGGCAACTAAAGAAGAAGGAATAATGTGCTATCTTGTCAAAAAGGAAAAAAAAAAGTATTTCAATTCTCTCAGAGCAAGATATTTATCTATAAGCAATTTGAATTATATACTGTATAGATAGCTCTTACCATTTTTCAGGATTTGAAAAAATGATTTTTTTTTCATCTAAAAAATATTTTATAATTGGAAGTAGTTGATATACCGGACGTTGCTCAAAATAAATATATTGTTAACTAATAGTATTTTCAGATCTTTAAATTTAATAAAAACAGCTTCTTTTTCATTTTTGGTCACTCTATCCAGAAAAATTGATCCTACGACTAATAGCTAAAACACACACACACACTTTCCTTTTCATTTTATTTATTATTATTTTGCTGTTTAAAATTAATTTTCTTGTAGGAGCTTCCATTCTTGCATTCCTATCATTGTTACAGTAACAATAAATGTTCCTTCAATTGATGATTTCTGTTGCCAATACCATTCTCTTTTTGTTGATGTTTCTGTGCCTGATTGAAATGCTCTTAAGCCCGCATAATGCTCTCTTGTTTTCTTCTTTAGTATTTTCCTTTTGATAAAAGTGGGATTCAATAACTTTGTATGACCTTATATGACCATTATGATCACTTAAAAATCAGAATAACAGATTTAATTAGAATAATTAAATTCAATCATCGCATAATCATTTAAGTGATGTCATTGACTTATTATGCATCCATATAAAAAGATTTGAAGAAAAATAAACGAAATAATAAAAGCAGAAGGAAAAAGATTGCCTTTGAGTTGATGTCCAAAGAAAGCAGTATTTTTATTACAACTTTAACAATGGCAAGAACATATCGTAAGGGAAACGATATTCATTTGAATATAAAAAAATACTTCTATAAATTATATTTAAAAAGAAATCTAAAAATCTATAAAAGCTAAAGAAAAACTCTTACGTCAATTAATGTGGTATTATTAAAACAAATAAATGTTTTATATTAATCAATATTTTTTTCGATATTTCTGAAGTTTCTGGTAAAAAAATTTTTGAGAAAAAACGCCAATTAAATTTTGTTAAGTAATCAAAAATATAAAGAAATGATTAATTTTGAAAATTACTCAGAAAAGAGAAAAAAAAACTGTACAGACGTATGCACAATACAAACATGCAAATACAAACATACATACAAATAAATCAGCTATGCAACCCATCAGTTTAAAGTTATGCAATCGGTAGCGTGTATATAAGGTATCAGATATCTGGCAGGTAAGCTATTTGGTCAGTTCCTGCTGCTACAAAGAAGGTTATCAAAATTTAAGCAATTCTGAACGTTGCACCTTATGTTAACTTTAAAAGCGTACCGTGAATATCAAGTACCTAATGAGACATCAAATTTTGCACATCGATGCGGTTGGAAAAAGACCTTGAAAAAATGGAACGATGGCCGACCTACGAAACTCCCCGAATAAAATAGATATGTAATACTGGCACGATTTCGTTACAGCGGATCAACAAGTGTCAGGTACGTGTTAAACAGAGACTGAACTGGTAAAAGCAGGTCTGAAACATTGTCTTATTCTGTCGAGTATTGTAGTACTTTCACTTTTTGAAAGTGGCAACATGTAAAAAAATCAGAGTCAAAATAAAAGAATATAAGGAAGTTGTTCTCAATTTAGATGTCTGATCATTTTACTTTCAAAACGTTTTATTAGGAGAAAGGGAAACAGTTTGTTTCTGCAAATCTCAACAGTACGAACTGTTCAACGAAAACTCATTGGTATGGGCTTTCGGAACCTAAAGCCAAGCTGCAAGACATAAATCTTACGCCTGAACCCTCCAACACCGCTATTGAACTGTTGATGACTGGAAACACGTGGCTATGTCTGACGAGTCTGGTTTCAATTGTATCCGGGGGGGGAGATAGATCCATATGGATATGAAGGATTTATATGAATATCGGAGTAGGGAGAATGGATTTATGTCGCTTATGAATCCATGGACCTTTCAAATAAAAAAGGGACTATTCTGCCAGTGCCTCTGTATGTTATAGAACGAGTACAGCTGGCTTGAATATTGAATTCCTGATATGTCCAGAGGTAACTCAGATAGGTGACAGGTACGTAAACATCCTGTCTGTTCACCTACACCCATTCATATCCATTGTGCATGAATTTGGACGATTCCATCACATAATGCAATACCCCACGCGTCGACTCGCTACTTAATGATTCCAGGAACATTCTTCTGAATTTAAACACTTCCATTGGCCATCTAAATCCCCAAACATGAACATATTTGCGATTCTTTACAACATGCTGTTCAGAAAAGATTTCCGTCACCTCGCATTCCAACGGAATTGTGGACTGTCCAACGATATTCATGGTCAAAATTGTCGTCAAAATACTTTCAGGCGTTAGTTGAATCCATTCCGATTCATGTTGTAACTTTTCTACGTGTTCGTGGTGTCTCTACATCGTATTAGGCAGGTGTGAAGTTTTTTGGGATTTACAGTGTAGAATAGCACAATTGATCTGCAGATGGATTCCGGAAGACATGTGTAAATTTCATATAGCTATTGTTCACTATTCAGGAGAAGTTTTTATAACAGATATAAAAATGCGCATGTATTTTCTGTTTGATATTGTAAATTAACTATGGAAATCAGTTATTTTTAAAAAGTACTATCTAATCATTATGCGTGACAAACACAAACCGACGCATGTATTTTCTTCTCGATATTGTAAATTAACCAAGAAAACCAGGTTTATGATTTAAAAAAAAGCCCTATCAAGTTGTTTTTTTTAAATGGTTTATTATTGGTATTAGAAGAATTACCCGATTTGTCGAGCTACTATCATGTTAATAAAATCTCAGATCCGATTGTCATAGATTACTGAACGAAAGTGGTATAAAATATCATGCTCTTTAGTTTAATGTTTAAGAAATAAATAGTATTTGCAGTATACTTTAGATGAAAAATTGGATAACATTTGAAATTTTGTTTTCTTGTAATAGGATCTTTTTTATCCATTCTGTTAATGGACATTCTAATCAAATACAATCTCTAAAATCATGATACACTAGGAGAAAAATAAATATAATGCCAGATACAAAATTTAAAAAAAAAATTGGCAATAACCTTTGTTTTGGTCAATACAACGAATAATAAAAATACAGGACTGAGTTCATTGATTGTTGCTATTTATTCTTGTTTAAATTAATTCACATTCCTATAAATCAATCAATCAATTCACGCATGAAAAAAACTGACTCCTTTTTTTAACCCCGAAACATAAGTTCTCAAATGTGCATCCGATATTGATGTAGATAAAAAAAGTGGATATATTTTTAAATTTCTTTCAATGTTATACACAATGGTAAACGATTATATATGATGATTTTACATAGTATCGATTTGAAAAAGATTGGAAACAGCCTATTTTCGGAAAGTGTTTCATACTCAAATTTGTATGCAGACAGTATATTTGAAATAAAATTGTTAAAACTTGAAGACTTAGTGAATTCATAAATTTTCAATGAATTGAAAATTAATAAAACATTTCCTGAATTAAACTAGCATAAAATGGAAACAATAGAAAGGATTGTTGCTTCCTTTTTTACATACTTGCCGTAAAATTGTAAAATTTTCTAAGCAGGATTATAATAAATAGTTTCGTCTGCACGTAAAACAATAATTTGGGTTGAAGAATGAAATACGAGAAACTTTTTCTTTAACTTTTTTGAGAAAAGTGCATACTTTGGAGTTAGTTTCCAGCTGCACGACTGTTCTTAAACAATAGCCCAACTATAAATAACGACTGTTCTACCTGGTGAACTTTTATTAAAATTTTCATAGATTTTGCAATATACTGACCATAGGAGAAATATTCAGTCTTCATTTCAACATCAGACATTTTAAAAAACTCCAGAGCTACAACAAACAATCAGTACCTAATAACTATTAAATTTTAAATTTTAAAATTAAAATTTAAAAATTATATAGATGACTCTTTAGTGTGTGATATTTATACCAAAATTGTAAATCTATATTTAATTTTGGACATAATCCACTAGCGGGTTGAATATCTATTTATTGGGTAAAAGGTATCATTTAATGGATGGGCTACTACACTGCTATAGGGCAGTGAAATTCGCATTTTATTCATAAACACGCAGAAAAAATCATAGATTGATAATCTCTCGCTCCTCTCTTTCTTTATTTTTGTTTTTATAAATCATATATTTAGATTAATGTAAATTATTTTTTATAGGAGAACGTAAGTACGTATGGAGTACATAAGCAATTATGGAGTATTATTGGCTTTGTAAACTTAGAATAAAAGAAAATTTAATTTGGACTAAGTAGTGGCTCATCTATCAGGCTTGCAAAAATCTTATTATCTTACTTTTTTGTTTTCAATCTTATTTAAATAATAGCGGCTCTTGGCGACCAGCTGTTTCGTCGGAATTAATGGCCGCTGAAATTTTCAATTAAATATCTTATTCAACTTAGTCTTAGTGACTTCTTCGGCAAAATATTTTTAAGCTTCAAAATTTTGATAGATACATAATTAATACCACTTTTGAAACCTTACACCATTCTGTTTATTTTACAACTCATTTCCGTAATTTTTTGACAGTTCCCTTCAAATTTGAATTTGAATTTGAAGCGGAAGTGATTAAACTTTAACTAATATAATTTTTTTTCCTGCTGAAACCAAATCTGTCTTTTTAAAAATATGAGTGAAAGTTTTATTATATTAAAATTTTAAGTCTTATTTATATCACAGATTTAAAAAAAATAATTTATATAATATCTCAAAGGATTATTCAATAAAAATTTCGCTGATTTATGATAAAATTCTGTTTTTAGCTTTATTTTCAAAGGGATTTAAATGTTGTAAAAAATAATATTTATTTTGCTCCAACTTTTTAATAATTTTAACTCATTTATAATCTTACACAAGATAAAATTTGACATTTTCTTTAGGTTAATATTATTTAAAAAATAAATTAAAAATTTTCACGCATCTTTCGCGAAATTTAGTAAATATATCTTTTGCGTTCCTATTGAGGTCGAAGGAAGAGTAGAAATAATTCTTAGTCAATTGGCTCTGTGCACATGAAGCAGCAAAAAATTTAATATTCACTTAAAAACTAAGAAATTTGACTATATATAAGGTATTTATTTACTTTTTTGAATTCGAAGTATACAAGGAGAAAATATTGTGCCAAAAAGTTAGAACTAGAAATTTTGACGAATTTTCACTTTTTTTTTTTACCATCTTAACTAACACTTTTAGAATGATGTTTCTTACTCTTTCATAAACATGAGAACTCAAAACCGCTTTGAGCTAGATGGATAAAATTTGGTATGTGGTCTTTTCAGAAATTTGTAGACTACTATCATCTTTTGATTCATAGGGCATTTATTCCTTTGAAAGAGTGCGAATTACCCAACAACTAAGACACTTAAAATTCTAAATATATGTAATCTGTTGCTTTGTTTTAATGCCTTAGTTGCGGATCATATGAAAAATTAGATTGTGAATTGTAAAACTCAAGAAAAAAGTTTACTTATTTTTATCCCCCACCAGCACAAACAGACCGGGAAACACCTATGGCTCGAAAACACTGTGGGATCATACATACCTCAGCAGTCATATCCATTGTACTACTGCCCAAACTTCAGAAACGTGTTTTATCCATTCTGACTGAATGACATATATATTAGACGTCGTTTGAAGCGACTAATGAACCCATTATCATAAAATACAATCACATAATACAATACAATATAATAATGATGAAATAAATACAGGCTTCAGTGTATCAATATTAGTAGAATATTCTTTATTTCTAAACATTAACAATATTGCTAAAACGCTTATTGTTAATAACTATTATTGTTAACCATAATAATATTGTTAAAAAAACCTAGAAGAAAATAAAATATTATTATTTACCCCCATTTAAATTCCTTTATAAGTAAAACTAAAAACTGAATTTTATTATGAATCAGTGAAATTTTTATTGAATAATCCTTTGACATGAATTATAAAAAAGAATATCTGTTGTACACATAAGACTTTAATGCTGAACAATTCTATTTCTTGGTGTCATATTTTTGAGAAATCCATTTGGTTTCAGCAAGAAAAGGTTTTATATTATTTGAAGTTTAATCACTTCCGCTTCAAATCAAAATCCAGATTTTAAGAGAGCTGGAAGAAAATAAAAGAATGAATAGTAAATAAACAGAAAGATGAAAGCCTTTAAAATAGTATGAATTATATATACAGGGTGTCCCATAAATATTGGGATAAACTTTAAAGGGAGGTAGGGTACATCACAAAGATTCAGATTTGCATAGCAACCCGTGGTCGGAAACGCCATGGGAAAGTAGTATGACAGGTACAAGAAATGAAGAGGTACAAGATTGAGTTGGTGAAAGATTGATTATTGACCTGAATTGTTTACTGGTGAAAGATATTACATGCGCTGTGGTACAGGATATTTGAAAATGTCACAAAAGATGTTCAAAGTTTCCACCATTGTTAGCGATGCATACTTTACACCGTCGGATCATAGACTCAAATACACCCGGATTTTGTTGGATATCCGCAGCAGCACAGACGATTCTAGCAACCAGATCCATTTCTGAATACACAGATGTTGCGCACACAGCACTTTTAGTGCACCCCAAAGAAAGAAATAGATGCTATTTAAATCAGAAGAGCTTGTAGCCAGGGAAGCGGTCCACCACGACCAATCCATCGGTGACCAAACACCTGATTCAAATGTTCACGAACACATCTGTCATGAGGGGAGGTGCCCCATCATGTTGAAATCACATTTGGTGTCTGATATCTTGTGGCACAGGGTCAAGTAATGTTGGTAGAACATCTTGGAAAAAGATGAGATATTGTGCAGTTGTTAGTGGCGATGGCAACAAATAAGATCCGATTAAGACGTCACCAATCACACCAGCCCAAAGATTCACTGAAAAGCGATGTTGGGCAGCACGTGATCTTATGCCATGGAGATTCTCGCCAGTCCATAAATGCGCATTGTGATAGTTGAACATCCCATCTCGCATTAAGTACGCTTCATTCGACATTAAAACGTGGGAGGAAAAATTCGTATCATGGCAACATTGATCGAGATACCACCGTGCAAAACGTTCACGAGGAGGATAATCTGCGGGGAGCAGTAACTGTACGCTTTGTAGATGATATGGGTGTAAGCCTTTCCGTTGCAAAACGCGACGGACACTATTCCGAGATCCTCCAACGGCAGTAGCGACGACTCGTACGCTAGCACTCCGATTCCTTCTAATGATATCCAATACATTTTCTTCCATCCTGGGAGTTAAAAGTCACTCGTATCCTGCCCTCACTATGTCTATCACCTCGTAACGGCCCATATTCACACAAATTGTGATGCAAATTACTGAACATCCGGCGGTCCGGTGCATCTCTCTGTGGGTACCTTTCCCGATACAACCATTCAGCCGCTCTTGCATTTCCTTCTGCCAATCCATAAATCAGGTTCATAACTACCAACTCCATGTTCGTAAAACGTTCCATACTCCTTTGTGGGCGATCGTAGCTCAAATGACTAAGGGATTGCAGGTCTGCTTCCTTAAACGCCACATAGCTCCGAATGGAGGCGTTTCGGACCTCGGGTTGCTATGCAAATCTGAATCCTTGTGATATCCCCTACCTCCCCTTAAACTTTGTCCCAATATTTATGGAATCCTCTGTATATATCAACATTGTTAGCCATAACATTTTAATTAGGTAGTCGTTACAATTTTACATACTCACCATAAACCATTTCATAAACTGTAATCAAAAATAACATAAATAAGTATAGAATAATCCAAAGTTTCAAAACTTTTTAGAAAACATCAGCATTGCAATCTCCGGAGAAATATTAACTTTCAAGTGAAAATTTAAACAAGTCTAAGTATGATAATTAATCTTTATCTAGCATTAATATTTTCAACTCAATCAAGAAAATAAAAGCTTCTATAATCCATTGGAAAATATTTAATTTTTATATTTTTGAATATATTATAT
Organism: Argiope aurantia; assembly: GCA_026543865.1. Classification (NCBI taxonomy): domain Eukaryota; kingdom Metazoa; phylum Arthropoda; class Arachnida; order Araneae; family Araneidae; genus Argiope; species Argiope aurantia. The sequence continues at coordinate 461,798 of JAPMOR010123119.1, forward strand.
CCATAGACACAGTGAATGGCTGTTCCCTTATCTATTCCATAACGACAGTTATCATTTTTTGAGAGAATTTTCTCCAATGAACAGAGAAACTGGTATGGCCAATGATCAGTTGTTTTAAATAAAAATTTCCATATATCTTTATTTTCCCTTTGAAGAAGAAGCTCAAAAGTAAATCTTATCTCCATTATGGACTCGCAGTACTCTTATGATAACCTTAAAAGAAATTTTTTGAATCTTATTCTTGCCGAAGATGTTGGTATTTTAAAAGCAAAATCTATTTCTCATTTAGTAGTTACTCTAAACAAGGAATCAGCTTTTTCATCGACAACTATATCTTTATGGGCTTTAACCTAATATAGTCTATATTTTGCTTTGTTATAATTTATCGGTTTGTGGATTACGAATAATTTAGTTGCCGATTTGCAGCTCCTTCAGCCTTTATTTTAACATTATTATTATTATTTTAAATTTCTCATATACAAAGTATACCAACAGAAAATATTGTAATCGTCAAAAAATTCGAACTCGAAATTTTGACGGATCTCTTTGTTTCAAGCCTATCTGAATCAGTAAAGCCTATTTTAATTCTATCTGTCTGTCTGTGAATACAATTATTTAAAACTCTTAGAGGGTAAAATTTAGCATATGATTTTGACACCAAATTTCCAGATTTCTGTCAAATTTTGAATGAAATCCGATGAGAGGAGGTCTATCTGTTCGGTTGTCTGAATACAATTTATCATGATAACTGCTATTCGGAACAAGCTAGGCAGATAAAATTTGATACAGAGGTTTAAAATGCCTATCCTTATTAAATTTGGAGCCAAATTCGTCAAGCGGTTGCTAGTATCGGTTCGTACTTTTACAAACATGTAAAAGCAGTAACTCAAAAAGGCAGTGATTTAGATATATGGAATTCGGTATGTGATTTTGTAGTTATAATCGTTGTTTTATGTCAAATTTTGGTTTGTCTGTTGGGGAAAAGGTGTTCAAATTGCAAATTCTGTTTTCTTGTACTTGTGTATTGACCAACGATTAATCGCCAAAAAGTTCAAGACAGATCACACGTTAATAGGGTTTTTTTTCCTTATCAATTGTTCTTCAACGTCATATAGTTAATCTTTCACAAATACATTTATTACATAATATGCGAGAAATTTTTTGGAGAGACCACTCATGCTAGTTTTATATCATGAATAATAGATACAGCACATCAAAGCAATTCGCTTATAAAACCTAACTTGAATTGGTTTACACGTGGATTCCTCCATTGTTCGTAATATGACATTTTTGATTGTCAAGGCTTCCGCAAAGAATATCGAGTCGTCGCCATTTAGTTTCTAAGATATCGTTGAATAACTTCCCCTAAATAAATTATCATGATTCTCCATGGTATTCTAACCTTCTATAGCCATATTATGTCAATCAGTATCAATATAATCCTTAAAACCCATCATTATTTTATTATTCTTAAGAAAGGCAAATATAATTATCTACTTTGTTTGCTCTAATTGAACTAATATCAATATCAACATTTTGTTTCTCAATATTTTGAACATTATTTTTGAAGATGCCAATGGGAGAATGTCTTACTGAAACACGTAGAGCAGCATAGATATAATCCGATAAGTCTTAGTTATGCAATGTAAAGATTTCTTTATATATATATTAATCTTATTTTTACATGTACAATACCTTTATACTAGATTCAATTCCATAAAGGATCGGTTTAGCGGTAGTTGAGGTGTATTTCTTTTAAACCTCAGGTTTAACTCCACAAGTCTCACTGCTACATCTGTGGATCTTATTTTGTATCTTAATAACTTCATCTTGAATAAAATTCATATGTGGTGTCCAAAAGATTTGAAAAAATAAAATATTTGTAATAAGGCCAAAATATTTTATTTCTGTAATATATTCTATATTTTTATTCTGTAGCAAAATTTGTCGACTTCTAGAAATTTTCTTTGTAAAAAAAAGCATGTACTGATTTAGTCGGATTAATTTGAAGACCATATTTAATTGCCTAGCCATCAAATTGACTAAGAACTTTCTTAGTTGAATCAGTAAAAATGTAAACTGGTGATTTAGCATTCAATATGGTAATATTCTCCTCTTACCTAGTAGCAGAAACCTAATGTACAATATTATATGGCATAGATAAATATTCGCAATATTGGAAAATATTGGGCAATATTGATCGATATCATATAATATCGCCCAATATTGTACAATACTGTGCAACAGGCTGTGCTATCTGGGTTATATAAAGACTCTGTATCCATTTTCCAAATTAGTTTTTTTTATAAGCCTATCAGCGATTAATATCCACTGTATGGGTCCTAAACAGGATCTCTGCGAGACTTCATCATTATATTCATATTAATTATTATTTCTTCGTCAATTATGACTCTATCAGTCAAGAAACTATCATTCATATTTGCCAAGAAACTGGATTCATTTCCTTCATTGAGAATCTGTGTAATATTACTCCCCCTGATCGCATTACAGATGCTTGGCATATCTAAACATATAAAAATGTTTAGAAGGGTTTCCAATATTTTCATTTATTGTTGAAACAACTTCCTATAAAGCTAGAGAAGAACTTCTATAATTTCTACACCTGTACTGGTATCTATGAAATCTAGCTGTCCAAAATAAAATGTAAATTTATATCAAAATTTGAACTCAACCTGTCAAAGGGTGACAATATGTTAGCGGATAATTTGTTAGCTCTTTCAATACGGAAATGTCTCGAACGGCCATTTAATGAAATTACGAAACTAACTGGAATCATCCGGATATAAATGCAAAATTCCATTCACATTCATTAAATGTGATTGATTGAATATCCATGGGACGTGCTTTGTTCTCTTCTCTAGGGTTGTTGGTACAGATGGATTTGGATGAAGGAAAGTTTTCTAATAGTCAAAGGATGTCCGAGCATACATTTGCTTAGCAGCTATCAGTTAAGCGAAAACTTCTTTTGTAGAATAACATGGACTGTTATCGTGTTTTTTGAGAGCGATGGAGAACTTCTGTTATCTCTGAACGGGGAACTCGGGCGTTCTAGTATTCTGAGGTAGATGAACTAAAATGATGTTACGAATGAGAGGGCTATACATTCTTATACATGTAATCGCGATAACTTTGATAAATGAAATTTGGCATGAGGTCTTTTAACTAGAATTATAGTTCTGTTTCAAATTTTGGTTTTAATTGGTCGGAAAAAAGATTTTCATTACGCTTTTATTGCTTTTCTCTGTTAAACTCGGAAGTATAAAACGTTCATGCGCTGGACTCTGAAATTAAATTCCACATTTTTTTTTGGAAGGGGGGATATTTTATAAGGAAAATTTAGTCGAGTTTCATCATAGTCTAAAGAAACAGGTTGAGTTCGAAGCATCCTTAAAAATAACAATAAAAAATGCATTATTATTTTTTGTAATCTTTAATAATTAGCCTCAATTAATGATTGATCTTTGAAAATATTTGCCTAAAGATTAAAAACAACTCAAAATCGCATTTGGTATCAAAAACAAAGAAATACCAATCTAAGTCTTATCGTCGAATAGAGGAATTTCAACGAATTACACGAAATATTTTATCAACTTTTCTTTTATCTTGACATTAGATGGGATGTCCCACACTTATTCGCAGCCAAGTCATAAGCACGTGGAACAAAAGGAGGCGTGTTCCACGTGAAAATGACATTTCATCCAATCAGTATAGCTGCAGAAAGTAGGCTTGTCAAATACCGTCTCGTGAATCGCTGTTACTGCGCAGTGATACGAACCTTTGACCTTGCGGTATCGGCCACCACTGATTAATGCGTAACAAATAAACACGTGTGATTAAGGCAAGAATGTGAGAGCAGCTTGTGAAAAGCAGTGTTTTCAGGTAAACAAACAGCAATGTTGCAATAAATGTTATCAAATTTATGCATCAAACGTATCATTCATTTTCATTTTTGGTGATATTGATAATGGATAAAAGTTATTCAGCAATATTGTTTAACTCGTTTGATCCTGTTTAGAATGCATGTATCCACCGTTTTCTGTAAAGCTGAGCAAAAAAATCTCTCTCCCCCCCCCATTTTGTCTGCATCATTATCGAAAGCTCAAATTTCGACCTCTAGTTGGAAATCAATAAAATAGGCCAGGTGTTTTAAAAAGTTAAACACTGATTTATCTATTTGCGAATAAAGCTAAACAGGAATAAAAATCGTAATGGAATCGTAAATCTCCCATTCCATTCACATTTTTTTGCTGGATTTTAGCAAAAGTCAATAAACTGAAATCTGCAGTTTTAGACTGATTCATTATATTCTCACTTTCAAGTCAATTAGAAGTTATTGTTTATATTTTCTTTTAGATTTTTTAAATTATTATTTCCTGTTTGACAATGCATCTTTTTCAGTTAGTGCGTCAGTATTTACTTCGATTTATATAATTAGATTTTATTTAGGTGTTCGTGAACTTTATCTATAGAGATTTCACTGCTTGTAAATGAAGATTAGCCAAAGTGGGAAATGCACGATGGCGGGATAAATCCAAATTGACATCATAATGAAATCTAACAAAACAACAGCATGTCTAGACGGTCATATCTTCTACTTGTAATAAGAAATAGTTAAAGGAAATGCCTTGTCTAGAAGTTTATCCATTGAATGCATTTAATATCTTTTTTGTTTAAAAATCATTATTTTGGACAATTGTGATCCAATATATAGATTGTGATATTAATATATAGATATCCCATATAAAAGCAGCATTATCCTGTAAAAACTCATTTTTACTTACTAATAAATGAAATATTGAAGAAGAATCGTAATCGTAAAAAAATTTGAACTCGTGTTTTAACAAATCTCCAAGTTTTAGACCTCCTTTTTTTAAAAGAAAATGTTCTTTAGTCCATTTGCCAAAAACACTTTGAGCTAGACGGATGAAATTTGGAAAACGGTTTTGATATCGAATTTGTAGATTTCTGTCGAATTTTGAGCAAAATATGTTTTTTCATTTCATTTCTTTCGAAGAAGTCTGTCCGCCCGTCTGTCCAAATAGAAGTTAACACAATAACTACAAAACGAAGAGAGTTAGAATTGGGTCCATAGACTTAACATCTATAGTATACACATGTATAATGTTTTGAGACAGATCTTACCAAGGGCTGATCGTCTGTCGGTCCGAACTTTTAGAAACATGTAATCGCAATAGCGCAAAAACACAATGATTTAAATATGTGAAATTTGGTATATAATTTTGTGGCTACAAGTGTGGCTCTATGTAAACTTTTTATTTCAATCGGTTGGAAAGAATGTGTCTAAAACGCAAATTCGATCTTCGTATATTATTAACCGCATGCCAGGGAGTAATCGTCAAAAAGAGCTCGCCAAAGATTCAGTAAAAATGCTAAATTCAAACCAAAGGTTAGTGTTTCCAAATTTTCTTACGCCAATGCTATGCAAAGTATTCTCTGGGATAACATTTTATTAAAGAGTATGCGAGAAAGTTTTAGGGAGACCATTTCCATTCGTTGAAATATTATTTTGTGTTGAATAAATAAATTTACAGTTAGCCCCTGATACCATTGGGAGTACTGGTTCAGAGGTGATCGTTTTCTGATTCAGGTCTAAATTACGATCTGTGGATGAGAGAATGAAATGCATGAATGAAGTTCGCCCCGTAAAAAGGGTTGTGACGCATGAGTAGCTCTTGGCCCTCGTTGGCGCTACTGAAACAAGAGACGCTCTCTCGGCTTAAAATCGCTGACTTCGTTAGCGGGCTTGTCCATGACAAGTGCCACAGGAAAAAACAAGAACAGTTATCATAATTAAAAAAATCAAAAACAAATTGTTCATGAGAATTATTTCTTTTAAATTTTATGCCAACAAAACCTGCTTTTAATTCGTTTCTCATTGAAAATTTCACGGGAAAAAAAAAGAACTTGCGAATGTCCATTTTTAAAATCTTCTCTAACAGTTACTAATTAAATGAATTATAATTTGGAATGTGATATACTTTTCATCATTGAAATTAGATTTGAATTATTTTTATTGTTTCAACAAATATTTAAGTCCGTGCTTTTCTTTCATGAAAGGCACGCGTTTGCCTTGAAAACTAAGCAACTAAGAATTTCCTTATTTTTTTCATATTGTACGGCGATGTCATAATGATTTTTTTCTTTCATATTTTATTTCATCATTTGTTTGTGGATCTAATCAGGAAGCGATCGTACGTAATGTATTCGATGTGATGAAAGAATATACTTCATTTTTTTTATAATCACGTATCAGTTTATTTCACGCTAAATGTGCTTATATAAAGCAAATAAAATATAAAGAATAAAATAACAGAATTTTGGCATTGCGTATGATAGCGTATGCTATGCGCATTAGAAAAGTTAATGTGGATAGCGTGATGCGGCTAATGCACACTAATGTGCATTAGCCGCATTAGAAAAGTTAATGTGCACAATAAATATAATAGGTAAATGATTATAGTAATGTGACTTTAATGTCTATCATTGTTTGATATTTAAAAGCACTTAATTACAAATATGTAGAATTAGCTACGATTATCAAGTTATGCATACGAGAATTAATAGAAATTAAGCGAGGCAATATTCTTGTCACAATTACTGTTCGCCAATATAAGGCATAAAAATAAAATATGGTATGGCAATAATATGGCATAAAAATCAAAAATGGTGAAAAAAAAATTTAAAAATATTGAATATTGAAGAAAAATCAGTTCACTTTGACTTCCGATGATCAATTATCCTTTATGTTCAATTCTAAACTAAGCATTCCCTTTACTCCTTTGGGAGAATCTGCATTTTTCTACATAATATGGAAAGTCATTAATATTTAATATTAGTCATCTATAATAATAAAACTCAATGTGTGTGTGTGTGTTGGCGCTCTACAGGCCAGACCATTCAACCTACAGCTACCAAATTTGGCACGTATATACATTGGTGGCCGGGAATGTGCACCTGGGGGTTATTTTTTCGAATTTTTAATTATAATTTTATTTATTTAAAAATTAAGCGAAATTTTGGAGTGTTTCTGCTATAACTTCCGAAAATATTACCACACAAAAAAGATTTTTACATCAAGTTAAAGATCAAAAATTTATCCTTTAAATGATACCAATGTTTTAACCTTAAAATTAAATTTCTATTTTTAATGAATTTTCAAATAAATATTTTAACTATATTTTTCAACAATTTTTTTCGTGCAAAATAAAAATAAAATTTAAGCTGCACGAGCACGTTTCGCATTCATGGAAAAAAATTAGCTTTTTTCAAAGTGTTGCCATCACATTGATTAAAGCTCCAATTAAAAATAAATTAAATCTTTTTGGAAATGAAATCTGCAAAAATATAATTTTCGGCACGTGTCTGTAGGAAATGAAACAAATATGAAATATTATTTTTTCTAAAAAATAAATTCAAGAAAAATTATTTTATGATCTTTTACACTCTCTATATTATTAATCCAATAAATCAGTTTTATTTTAAGGCAAGTTTTGTTTAATATGAACAGGATATCCATTCAAATCAGGGCCACACAGCCAATTTGTAAACCTTTAGCAAGACACAGATCTGCTAAAATGGTCTAAATGGAAAATGATTATATTTTATGTAACTTGATTCAATAAATGCTCTAATAAATAACGAATTTTTGATTTTGCATGAAGCTTCTGCTGTGGGTATCTTGATTAACAAAATGTTCTTGAAACACTAATATTTTAAATAAAAAGAGTTAATTTCCAATCAACTAAATCAATCAGTTAAACTGACTGATTTATGAAAATTTGAATATTCAATAAAAAAAGATAATTTTAGATTTTCCATCGATCGTTTCAAAGAAAATACGCCAATCAGCGCACAGGTTTCTCAAGATTAATTGGTCTAAGATTATGAAAATGTTGAGTTTTTCTAAATTTTTAACATTCAAAACTTCATAAATAAGTCTTAAGTTGATCGTGGAAAATAGAAACATTCATTCATTTATTTAAAATTTGGGTGTGTCCAGAATATGATAACTTATTGCATTAAATTTAGACTTCATAATTTTTGAAATATATTTATAGGCCGGAACAAAATATTATTATTGATTTCATTTCAATCCTTTTGAAAGCAAAACTAAAAACTGAATTTTATGCTGAATCTGAGAAATTTTTGTTGAATTATTCTTTGAGATATTACATAAATTATGAAAAATATTTTGTAGTTTACATAAGACTTAAATACCGAGCGATTCTGTTTGCAATACTCATATTCAATAATAATAATAATAAATAAATAACAATAAAGATGATAAATAAAATAAAACGCTTGGTTTTATTAAAAAATATCTTTATATTAATTGCAATTTTATCATTTCCACTTTAAATTAAAGTTGAAGTTTTACCGGAAATGACAACAAATTAGCAAAATATATATTGTAAATTGAACGAAACGATCTAAACAACAGTATAAGTTTGGTATGACTATCAAAATTTGAAGATTAAAAATGTTTTGTTTGAGAATCTATTAAGAGACCAGTTACTTAAAATATTTAATTGAAAATTGTAGCGAGCGGTAATACTGGCGAACCGGCTGGTCGCCAAAGGCTGCTAGTTAATAATAAAATGGGACCACAATGATTTAGTGGTAAGTTTTAGGTTTTGGAGTCAGAAGTTTCCATGTTCGAAACTCAGTTCTACTGAAAATCGGTTGTGTGTGTGGTCTCAAATTAGTTTTTGGTGCGTATTAAATCTGAAGTTGCGGACCCAATGTCCTCCTTTGTGTATGGTGCGGAAGTTTGGAAAAGGAAGTGCCAGCTCAAGTATAGTTCTCCTCATCTGACCGAGGTTTATAATTATGAAGTCCGCCCCAAAATAGCTTTTGTGTTGATTTCAAACGGAATGCTCATACAATTAAACCTAAATCTACAACAAAGCAATGTATGGCCATTTTGAAAACTAATTTATCATTCTCTATTTTGTTTGCTGTGGTTGCAATTGATCTCTATTTGATAAAGCTCACCAGTCTGTTTCTTAATTTCTGGTTCTCTATGGCGCTCTCAATATCAATGAATTTCTGAGGTTTTAGAATTATCTTTTGTTTTTTGATAATTAATCCTAAATTGATTGGACTTACAAAATCAAGTTCTGATATCTATGTTAATCTTTTGTAAAGGAACGTGTAATAGAGTATAGAGAAATCAGTTGTTCGAAGAAAGCAATATTCATAATTATAGAATTACAAATCCCAACATGTAATTGATTTCTGATAAATCAGTGACTCTGCTAATATGATTGTTGACTTTGGTATTAATTTTCACGCAAAGTTTAACTTCTGACAATATATTGATAATATAAGAAAATCATATTTAAAAAAGCTTACATTTCTGAAGCATAAAACTATTGATTTCTTTTTTTTAAAGATACGATCTTAAAACTTTTATATTTTGCTAATACAGCATCATGTGTTTTGTACTTCATAATGCAGTGAAGGAAATGAAAGCAGATTTCAAATATGTTCCTTTCCATCAATTGTTTCCAAAATTTGGTACAGATCTTTAATGTTAGGGATAATACCGTATATCGAATTTCGTTTCATAAACCGTTTCGTTTTGTAGTAAACGTGTTCGCATATTTGAAAATATACAGATCGATAGATATTCAAACTCTTGCTACTTTTTTAAACTTCGTCTGAGATCAGTACTAAAACCAGCGAAAGTGTTATTCCCATGTTTTTCTCTCATTTATCACAACATCATGTGTTTTGTATTTCATAATACAGTGAAGGAAATGGAAGCAGATATTTCAAACATGTTCCTTTCCATCAATTGTTTCCAAAATTTCGTACAGATCCTCAATGTGGTGAAAACGTCGCATATCTAATTTCATTCGCATAAGCATTCGCATATTTGAAGTATAAAGGCCGAGAGACAATCAAATCTTTATGCCAGTTTTTACTTTATTTATAAGCTTTGTTTGAGATTTGTACTAAAACCAGCGAAAGTGTTGCGCTCATGATTTTCCCGCATCGTGCGTTTTGTACATCATAGTATAATGTAGGAAAAGAAAGAAGATTTCTAATATGCTAATTTCTATAGATTATTTCCAAAATATTGATACAGATACTTAATGTTAGTGATAATATCGCATATCGACATTTATTTGATTAAATCGCTACATTTTCTAATAAAGGTATTAGCCTATTTGAAAATATGCAAATATACAGACATATATACAGACCGATAGACAATCAAACTTTTATGCCAGTCTTTACTTTATTTATAATTTTTGTCTAAAATCCGTATTAAAACCAGCGAAAGTATTATGCCCATGACTTCTCGCTTATTAACATAACATCACTGTTTTGTACTTCAAAGTACAGTGATGGAAATTGCAAGCAGATTTGGGACGTGTTCTTGCGCATAGGTAGCTTCCAAAATTTTGAACAGATCCTTAACGTTAATGACAAAATCACATATCGAATTTCATTTACATAAATCGCTGCGGTTTTCAGTAATCGTGTTCATATTTGAAAATATACAGATCGATAGCCTTTGATTAAGTAGATCCAAATTTTGAATCGAATCTACGTTTCTAATGATAAATCTATATGTTTTATTTCATATATCTAGCTTTTGCATATTTGTTATATTGCTCAGAAATACTTTTTGTTAGAATTTTGATTGGATTTCAACTTACTATTATTTAAAACGTGGAAAATTGTTAAAATCTTAAATTTTTCTATACTTTGTTTACAAGACAGTAATAATTTATTGTAATCCTACTTTCAAATATAATCTTTTAAGTCACATTAATTTTATTTCCGCACAATTTTTCTCTAAATGAAAACAATTTTTTAAAAAGTTACAATACTTTTTATTGCTTTATTTGTTGCGTTTATACACGAGTGCATTGAAATATATTATATAAATTTCTTGTTACTCTAATTTATAGAATTAAAAAAAAATATATGATAAAGACAGCGGAGACATAATCAAAATGGCTGGTGAAGTGAGATTTTCTCTTCCTTATATTTCTGAACAAAAAAATCTACCTCAACTTTCCGGCTTGCAAACAGAAATTTTATTCATATGCGCCCAGATTGTGACCTTGCTAATTCTAAAATCCTTATTCGATTCCCTCCTGATCAGCAAAGCTTCGCAAACAAGTTAGAAAGACACATGTGAAAAAAATGTACGAAATAAGTTCACTTTATTAAAAAAGATACGTTTTTATATTGAATGGAAAATCCTTCATAAGTAACACGAGATTGAAATGACAAAACTTGTTTGTTTACCATCTTTTGTTGCACGATCAAAAGATAGCATCGCTTGTCAGATATGGAGTTTTATCTTTGCTCTTTCCCGCAGTGATCAATGCTTTGACTGATAGCTCAGAGAAAAAGGAAAATATTTGCTGATTGATTTTGCCATGATACGGTTTTTTTAGATTGATACACTTTCTATAGATTGCGTCATTTTTGATGCAAAAGTCGCTCAATACGATGTGTAGAAACGCTGCTAAACCGTTGGATGTTGAGCTAACAAAAGTATCGTGTTTTAGGTTAATGACTTTTTGAACTGAATGATTTTTCAACACCTGACATTGTTATTGCTATGAGAAAGTGGTAATGGAAATATAAATACTTAATAAGCCTGGATGCGCCATATTACTCTAATTAAATTATAAAGAAATTTTTTAAATCTTGATTTAAGGATTAAAAAAAATCTATCGATAATGGTCTCCTCGAAACTTTCTCACACTCGCTTTGAAAAAGTGTTATTTCTGATTTCCTAAGTAAAATTGTGGATCTTGGGCAGGCCATGGATGCTATGAGTGCTCAGATATTTATTTTAACTCATGAAAGTAGCGTGCTCTGCAGTTTAATAGAGTAAATCAAATTTGCGTTTTTTAACGCCTTTTTTTTTAAATCAATTGAAATCAGAATTTTTCTTTGAACTACAATCTCGTTTATATCACATACCACATTTAATTTATTTTAGTCATTACGTTTTTATCTCATTTACATGCATATAAAAATACAGTCTTACAGTTGATTAACCCTTGAGCGATTTGGTTCCAAATTTGATAATTGTCTACATTTTAGAATTAAACTATTGAAACGATTTTTCAAAGTGAACGCGTTCTCTTGTACTCGAGTAGACAGACTTCCTCTGAATGGATTCAAAACTCGACCAAAATCTTCAAATTCGCATTGAGAATACACATATCAAATTTGCCCATCTAGCTCAAAGCGTTTTTGAGTTGTCGTGTTCACAGTTTAATAGGCTATTTTTCTGCTTCATTCAAAAGTTGTTGATCAGACACTAGAACATGGAAACCTGTGCATTAAGGTGTAACGAAAAAATCATTTTTAGATTTTTAATTTGTAATAGCGCGGAAAAGTTGCCTTTTGGT
>JAPMOR010123119.1:481396-505390 GCA_026543865.1 Argiope aurantia
AAAAAAATGCAATCATATCATGCAATATGCAAATATGAAATCATACAGTAATATAATTCATATAATGCAATCATACAGTTTTTGAATTTTTACATTTAGCCCATTAAGATGTTTTAGAATTATTGATTCTAATTTGATTAGTAAATAATCAATTTATATTAAAGAAAATCAAAATAGGTCCTTTCTATATACTGTTTAAATTAATATAAAAATTGATTAAAATTAGAGAAACAGTTATACAGAAAGGAAATTCATGTCACTAAAAGGCTATTTTTTAAAATTTTAAGATGGTATAAAAGTATTTTTTAATGTAGTAGTACGTTCTGAAGTTATGGAGGAAAAACATAAAATCTTTCTACATCCAATTCGCTGTATAATTCGATGGCAATTTTTTAATGAATAGTTAAACTGTCTATGTGCGAAGGAAGATGTGTGCTAAATTTTGTTTAATTCTGTCTATTGTATAAGGTTCAAATAAACAAATGGATATTCAATTCAATATAGACAGACTAAGTAGCATATACGATTCACCGATGGGTTAAAATGTCTGTTCTTTAATTTTTTATTTGCATTTTCAATCCACCGAATAGGCTGTTAGATGTGCTCGAATGATATATATATGAAACACGCATTTTTATTCTAACACTGGAGTATTTTATTTTGGAATAGACAATGTGCAATTAAATGCTATATGACGTAAGCAACTGTGTTGTCTTACGACTTCGATAAGGAAATTCATATGAACAATAAAAACGAATAGGTCTATTCAAATAACTCCAATATTTATTGGAGTCTGATGTTTTAAAATACTTTCTCGAGAGATTATTAATTATGCATAAAAAATTAATTAAAATTAGCACATCATCATTATTCTCGGAGAAGGTGTTGATCGTCAACGACGATTGATGTTTAATATCTAGTATTTATTTCGGCCTTGAGTCTTCACAAATAAGGATAAACTGAAATTGTGTTTACAAGACACTAACTATTCATATGCATTCACGCACAAAAGTCGAGTGAAAATTCAAAACTCGTGTCTTGTCGTATTTATAAAGTCAATTCATGCTCACGTAAAATACGTTAAATACGGCAATTTATTTTATATGTCTTCCAGACGGAATACACTCACATCACGATGCAGTAAAAAAAAAATTAAGTAAAATTGCAATAGCCAGACAGATGAAATTTAAAAGATATTGAAACCTCTAACATGGAAAAACATCGCAATATGATATAACATTTTAAGTTCAATTAGTCTTTCTTTAAATTAATTTTTTAAATATATTATTTATCAAAAAGAAGTAGTAACACGCACACACACGAGCGCGTGCGCGCGCACGCGCACAAACACACACATGCACATACACAAACACACGCACACACAAAATATATTGGATAGTGTTTATATCGTGAGTATAAAATGTGTAATTTCTGAAGCAATGTAAAGTATTTTTAAAAAGTATTCTTTCATGGGAATTTCATTAAAATGAAAGAAAAATTGCGCGAAAATAAAACTGATATCATTAAAAGCCAATTTTTTTGCAATTTTAAGAAGTGGTATATAAGTTGCTGTAAATATAATAAACTTGTGATAAAATAATTTAATGTAAAAATGTAAATTACGGTGAATACAAAACGTAAGAATGTAATGTGAATTACCGGTGATTCATAATCACAAATAAGTTGAGTGATGATTGTGAATTATCACCAGTGATTATATATAATCACCGGATTGATCATATTTACCGTAACATATATATTGTTTCAGTATTACAATATATTTTAAAGATATTAAAGAAAACTGTTAAGAATTGATTAATTTTAAATAAAATTTATATAAAATTGCGAAAGTTTTGAATGATTTTCAGCTTTATAATGCCGCAATGTACAGCTAACATCCTGACTATAATACTATAATGCTAAATTATTTTGAACATAATACGTTCAAAAAGTTTGAATAAAATATCAATAGAATTTTGAATTTTCAAACATTTTATGATCAGTTTATACATGTGAAAATACTTTTCAAAACATATATGATTTTCGAATTCCATTTTTATACGAATATAATGATAACGATGAAATATTCATTGTTGTATTTATTTTCAAAAAATTCATTTATTAAGTTTAATTAATTAATGAAAATCAGTAAACTAATTAGGATTATTTAAAAATAAATTATTATAATAATTTAATTTGCTTTTCTTTTTACTAAGTTCAGATTTCGAAATTTAATTGATGCATGATGTTAGTAAATAATTATTAATTTTATTATCTTATTGAATTGTATTAAAATTTATTGAATTTTGTATTGATTGCTATTGTATTGTATTGTATTGATTTTGTTTCAGATATTTCCAAAATTTTCGAAGCCTCATAGAAATGCTACTGTATTGTTTTGGCTTCTTCATTTACTTCAACTTTGTGCAAATCGCCCAGTCATATCACATCATCAATAGTGAACAAGGTAAATTCTATACTAATAAAAAATTTGTGAATGTTTTACCGACACTTTTTGGCTCAAATCGAGTATGAAAGGGGTTTATTTTGGCATGCATTTTTATTCTTCCTTTTTTTTTTTTAAATGTTCATTCACATTCAGCTCGTTTCAAATTCACAGCATCATGTTTCAATTTAGAGACATTTTATAATCAATCTTTGTCGCACGAGCATGATGCAATGAGTGGTTCATAATTTACATTTTTTGAATTAAAAATATCACTTATTTAATATAGTTCTTTATAACTACATTTAGGCCACAGAAATCCTTTCCGACTAATGAAGATAAAACTAAATATACTCTCCCCCTTCCCCCCAAATAAGATATACATTTGGGAATAAATATTATTCAAATTTAGGCTAATTAAAACATTAATCAAGTAGAATAAATTTATTATTAGCATAAATAATGCATTAATTATATTTGAAATGAAATCGGGCTTTATTTACTTTGCATAACATTCTTTCTTTACAATGTTCTTATTTCACTAGTAAAGTCTGTAATGAGTTGGCAGATTGACTTCTGAATCGACTCGATATCAGACGAATTCCATTTTGTAAAATTAAGAGACAGTCATGAATCAAAGTTTAACGGATCTGACCGTGTTTTGCTACTTCATAACATCAAATTCGTCAACAACGTTTCGTAAAAAGGTAGGAATACCCCGAGTTCAGCACAATTGTATTTATTACACTCCTATTGTTTCTCCATAACTTGCTTTTCATTTTATACTTTTACCTTCTCAGCAAATGCATTTGTCTGTCTGAGGACAGCCGCCAGCTTGTAAGTGCATTAATCTATAATTGAATTGTACAATGAAATGTTTGCCTCGTTGATACAAGAAATCTTAAAACATTGCCGGTTTATTGATCCTATTTTATTTCCCTTTTTTATCTTTACAAGTAATAATGCTTTCCACAAAATAGCCTAATTCATAAATAGAGAATATGTTATTTTATTATACCAAAGGAAATATTTTTCTTGTCAAAACTATACTCCTTATTTAATCTTCATTTTTTTCCTTCTATTTTATGTGCTAATGGTTTCTCACAGATAAAATCAAGGTTATTTCATTGTTAAATCTTTTATTTTATCCGTTGATTTTTTAATTGTTTTTAAAATGTATCTATATTTTCGGACAAGGAAAGTAATACACGTCATTTAAAATGGCTACATGAATTTCAAATGGCTATAATTTCCGTATAAGCAACAATAGAAAGAAAGTTTTAAACGAAATACAGAAAGATTATTAGTTTGAATGCATTGTAATTCCACGAAGATAGTTCCATTGTCTGCAGCTCAGTATCCATTTGTAAGTCCTTTCGCGTCAGATGCTTAAATGCAGATAAAGAATATTTAGAAACTTAGGCTTGCATTCGATAGCCCCATTTTAACTATATTTGCTGAAATTTTTAACGTACTTATATATATATATATAGAGAGAGAGAGAGAGAGAGAGATTTTAGTTTAGTTATATTAACATCCTGCCGTAAAGTAATACTAGAGCTATTTAGGGACGGACCTCGTCATTTTGAATTGCGGTCAGATGACGAGGGCGACACCTGAGCTGGCACCTCCCCCCACTCCATACCACACCACACCAGCGGGAGGACGTTTGGCCTGACGGATTTAGAGTGTAAATGATCCCCTTACACGACGGTTCTTCGGTGGAATCGGGTCTCGAACCTGAAGCCTAACGGCTCATGGGCCGAGACCTTACCACCAGGCCACCATGGCCCTTATATATATATTGAGAGAGAGGTGGAGATAGAATATAGAGATAAAGATAGAGATAGAGATAGAATACTCTACCAGTAGTAGAATACTCTACCAGTAGTGAATAGGAATACCAGTAATGAACTGAGAACTGGATGCAAGAATGGACTTAGAACGAGCGCAAGTCGACTAGAATATCAATAATTTTTATTTTCTCTTATACGAAGCGCACAAAGAGTAAGTACTATAATCGACAAAAAAAAAAAATCTTACTTGAGATTTTGATGGTTGAGACGTTTATGAATGCCAAAACACAGTTTTGGAATTAGGCTTGCCTGTAATAAATAGGTAACTCGATAAGTCAAAAATGCTTCGATCTAGACAAATTAAATTCGATATATGGACTTTAGACCAAATTTGTAGATTTCTAATAATTTTTGAACTAAATATATTCAAAGGAAATCTGCCTGTCTTGCTATTGAAGTGTAAGTAAACTCCCTAACTACAAAACGTAAAGGGTTAGAGGAATAAAATTTTCTCAGATTTAGCATCTAAAATATAGATTCTTATCAAATTTTGAGTCAAATCTATCAAAAGATGAGCTTGTAATTTCGCATATATGTGTACACAGTAATTCATAAACGCAATGATTGACACTGATGGAATTCAGTATGTGATGTTGGAGCTACAATTATAGTTTCCTTCCAAATTTTGATTTCAGTCAATTGGTAAAAAAAAAAAGTCCAAAATACATACTTACTTGATATATTTAATAAAAAGGCTAGATTCATATTTCATGGCAAAGATGTATATTTGTAACTATTATTCACCAGTGTCAAGTAAGACATTTGCGGCTTTATCCAAATTCACAATTTGTTGCGGGTGGAAAGCAATAGGATCTTTGCTGGGGAGTATGCGAGAAAGTTTGGGAAAGATCACTTGTGTTTTTTTTTTTTTTTTTTTTTTTTTTTTTTTAATGTTTTAAGAATGGAAAGATTTGGAATTAAAAAAGAAATTAAAACCACTATTTGCGTTCTTTTCTGAATTTTTTGGTTACTTGCAAGATATGGAGTAAGAAAAGATTTAGGTTCGTAGATATAGTAAAAACAACCATGCAATAAATTCTTTTCTACCATTTGGATACAAAATTTATAAAACATTAGAATATTAATGACGAAAACGCAATATAAATTTCAATTTCTTTTTTTAATAGAAGATATAGTCTTCTTAATAATAGTTTTCACATACCCATGGGAAAACAAACTGATTAATTCACAGCATTTCGATAGATTTGGTTCAAAATATGATACAGATCCACATTTATGATGATGAAAGCATAGGCTAAATTTAATCTTTCCAATCTTTTTTTCAATTTCGAGTTATACACACAAAAGAATGGACAGACGGATTTTATTTCAAATTTGGTAGTGCGCTGCAGTATTGGTGTTAGGATTACAAACCAAATTTCATCCTTTGAATTTGAACTATCTTGTTGTGCCAACTTAATTCCAAGAATGATATATATTTTTCTGACTAAGGAAGGTCTGAAAAGAGGAAATTTGTTAAGCTCTCGTTGATGAATATATTAATTCTTGCAATATCTTTTGCACACTTTATATGCCGAAGAAAAAAGAAAGAAAGCACCTATTTTTTTTTAAAATTTTATTTATCAGAAAATGCATATGGAGTATTGGTCTTTCTTAATGCAACTATAATAAAATCACCGAACTGAATTGAGAGTCAGCGGCATTTTGTCATGGGGCTTCTTATTCGCGTGGTCTAATTGGGCTGACCTTAGTCAGCTCTGACTGCACGGATGATGACTTTGTGACTACATAGACACATTGAGGAATAAGTATGCAAGCAAACAAACCTTCCTTCTATATATTGTTAAATTTTTTAATCTTTATGTTGCTTACGTTACAAGGAAATTATAGCATACTTCAATTGTTTTTACTGTGAATTTACTGTGCTTACGACTAAGAATCAAAACTCGTTTCACCAACTTAATGAGAGATATAAGGAAAATAGAATGAAAATTTCAAAAGTAAAAATATATAGTTGGAAAACTAAGGTTAAGTTTTTAAAATGTCATATTTTAAGGAGTATAATTTTCAGACCAGTATTTAAATCATTATTTTGACTAAACGTAATCAATTTTAAAGAAATTTATCCATTCAGGTAATAATCTATGATATTTTATCTAGATTCATGTTGTATTAATCAAACGTAAATAGTAGCGAATAAGTGTAAGGTATTTTTGTAAAATAGAATGATTTTTTTAGTAAAATGCAAAAAAGAAAAAAAAATCCATAGTTTTTTTTTTTTTTTTTGCCATTGTTATTTCATCTATTTTCTTTCGACCATTTACAAATATTGCACATTTTAAAAGGCTAGTGAAACGAAATCAGTAAATTTTTCTATCTTGGATGAAAAATAAATGGTGAAAAGAGATTCGAATCTCCATTTTGGAACATTGCAAAGTAAAGATGTGTAAGGATATTTTAGGTTTGATTCGTCTGACTAAAAAAGGAAAATTCATAAATCAATGAAATGAATTATGGTAAAATATATTCAAGAATAATTTTCAAAATTTATCAAAATTAGAGAATAATTTGCACGAAAATAAAGTTGATATCAATTATAAATTAAGTTTTAACATGATAATATTCATTAGCTGGATACTAACTGTTAGTTACGTAAAGCGTCAAGTGACAGACATGACACAAAAATTGTTCAAAACGCTTTACAGTGCGGACCTTTGAATTTAAAGTTACCGAATTTCGTGTAGTTACCTCTTGGGTAATAGGTGCTTACCAAAATGGATTTTGAATTTTTAATTGAATTTCTAACTAAATAAAATTCTATTACATAGTTATTGATTTTCTCAATAATTTCGAAATATAATGTTTCGAATTTGTAAGACTGCTTCCCTATACAGTAAATTTCTTAGTAAAGAAAATGGTTTCACAGATTTAGTAATGAATGCTGAATTGATGCTGAGTTATTTGCCCTTGGCATGGCGACTTAAGCGGAAAAAAAATAATAATAAAGGATCCTAAATATTAGAGATTCATGGTGATACCTTTATTAAGATTCGAATTTCGGTATTAATACAAGAACATACGATATCTTGTCACGGGACCTATAAAAAGTGCAGTCTTATAGATTGGATGGTGCTGAATTGTCAGTAGTTGAGAGAAGTCTCACAGTGGAATGTTGATTTCTGAATTATCTCTGAGTACTTTGAACACTGCTACTGTTATTTAATAGCGATTTGCTTGTACTGCTTACTACTATTTTGTGAAAGCTGCATTAGTGTTTTATTACCAATATTTCGTGTTTTCGTGCCAAAGATGGCATTATTATCTTTTATTGAGACTTTTGGACATTTCACCGTACACCCACCGGATGGATTCTGGATTTTTTAATAAAAACATAATCACACAAAAATCATTTTAATAAACCAAAATTTGATTGTTAGTGATCTCAATTTCTTTTACTCAATTTAAATAACTTTTTAAAAATATTTTCAAGTATTTTTAAAACTGTACTTTTCTTTTCCTTAATTACAGCTTTCCACACATAAGGTGAAAATAAACGCATGCATATGTTCACATCACCGTTAATTAAAGAGAAAATTTTTAAGAATAATGTCAAGATAATGAATCAAGCCTAAATCATTATTATGTTACCATATTTCAGACTAAAAATGCAAATCTTTTTTTTAATTGTTACTTTTCAAAATAATCCCAATTATCATTTTTCATTTTCCAGATTGTTATTCCAACAGCCCTATGGCAGTAAATAACTTTTTAAAAATATTTTCAAGTATATTTAAAACTGTACTTTTCTTTTCCTTAATTACAGCTTTCCACGCATAAGGTGAAAATAAACGCATGCATATGTTCACATCACCGTTAATTAAAGAGAAAATTTTTAAGAATAATGTTAAGATAATGAATCAAGCCTAAATCATTATTATATTACCATATTTCAGACTAAAAATGCAAATTTTTTTTTAATTGTTACTTTTCAAAATAATCCCAATTATCATTTTTCATTTTCCAGATTGTTATTCCAACAGCCCTATGGCAGTAAGGGTCTTCCTGACTGTATCCTCACTCACCGTATCCACCACAACGAAAGGTGTCGTCAAGCGCCATCTGGAGGTGAACTGGGTCGGGCCCCTACCGATCCGGAGTGACCGCATTCACATTTATCGTGTGGATCCGGTGAGGGACCCAACTGCCACACCTATCCTCTCGTTGGAACCAATTGAATATCCCGGTGGTTATTATAAAACCGATATTGAATTATCCGTCCACACCAGGAATTTGAGAGTCTCGTCTAAATACCCATGTTTAGGATACTGGGCCACTTACAAAAGAATAAGCGGTGAGTTTTCACTCAAATTTCTGGCTAACCACATCTCATTTTTACTTTCTTTTACAAGGAGCAACACCATTCGACTTCGAGATTTTGAAGACTCTTCACGTTTCTCCAGCCCAGAGTATAACACTATCATCTCTGCATTGGTAAAAGAATAGACAGTTCTGAACCCCTATTTAATTAACTAGAGGTTTGAACTGGAAGATAACCCTGCTGTTGAAAATGTTTCTGAACAGTACATTACCCCATTATCCCATCTTATTAGTTCATTTGACGTATTCACGACGCCATTCATATCTCTGCTTTTAATTGGAAATATTCAATGGAGTAAATTTCACAGCTTTCTAGACAAATTGGCTAATGCTATTTAATCTCATGATCACCGTCTTGAGTAATATTTTGATGCATGTCTTTGCATGTATCTAATATTCCATTTTAATAGTAGTAATATGACTATTTCTTTTGGTTGTAATATTTACGTAAATGATTTCTCTTTCCAGTAATTTAAGCAGAACTTTTAGAACTTTGAAATGAAATGAAGAGAACTTTGAAATTTTCTAAACTGTACCAGTTTTATAAAACAAACTATAAAACCTCCTAACTGTATCAATTTCATAAACTATTTTCTACGATAAATTGACTAACATTGCTTATTCTGGTAAACATTGCATTGAATAATATTTTGATGTATATCTTTACAAGTATCCAATGTTCCATTTTGATAAAAGTAATCTGACTAGATTTCCGCCTGTAAAACGATTTTGTATACGGTTCTTATTACAGGTATGTATACGTTATCATATTGGCGGTATATATATCTGTTTGTATCGTTTGGATAGTGGAAGTTGTATGGTGTGGAGAACGCTCAATCAGCAGGCGGCAGTAGAAAATAAAACAACGACGTTTATTTGCACGAAGATACACAGGACAGCACAAAGACGACAACTATATACAGCACAGAGAAGACAATTATCTTCAGCCGGACGTGCAAACAACAAAACTCTAGTGCAGACAGTAGCGCACAGCTTACTTCAGCACTAGCTTGACTCCGTCGCTGCTCTGCTAATCTCTGGAAGACTTGTTCTTCACCGTCGATTACGACTACTTTGCACTGTCGATTACGACTACTCTACTCCGACGATTCCGACTACTCTCTCTGGCAGCACAGACTGCCTCCTTTTATAGGTCTCAGGAGGCGGGGCTAGAAGCCTCTCAACCAATCAGGAACGTTCGAGGCGTATCTCGATTCCCAATGGACGGATCGGGAAAATTCTCGATGTTTCGGGTATAATCTTTTTTGGCGCCAAAGTCGCCAAATTGTCGCCAAGTTTGTCGCCAAACTCTGGGACCTCCGACGCGACACCCGGACTCCGTCCAATACAGATGAATGTAAAACTGTCTTTCTGATGGTGGAACCAACTATGCTGGGAAGCAGAATTGCAGGTTTGTAACAATATTATGTCCGGGCTCCACTGAACTTTTACTACGCCAGTGCATCATTCTTATTTTTGTGCACGTGTAAATTTTATTAGCGCGACAATGCAAACATGATCCAAAGGTACTTTTTATTTACACTTAGACTTTTAACTCTTGCTCTTTTACTTGTGCTTTACCCACTTTCTAACTTCATTTTCATTTGAACACATTTATTCAATGGAATTTCCTTCCAGGAGACATGGTAACTTCGACATGTCTGCGGACGCAACCGAAATGGATGTCCGAGAGCGCATACCACCTTGCTGGCCTGCAGCTGAGCGAGATCATGATTCCGGGCAGCCACGACTCAGGCAGTTTCTTCTTTAGGCAAGAACGCGAGCCCTTTTCCAAATACAAGTACGCGCAGGAAGTGTCCATCTTCAATCAACTGGTGTACGGCCTTCGCTACTTCGACCTGCGAGTGGGACACTATGGGGACAAGTTCTATATCAATCACAATTTTCTGAGGACGGAACACACAGTGAAGTCTATTTTGCACGAGGTGAGTCGTCATTTTAATTCAGAATTGGTGAATGAAAACTTTTTAATGCTGTATAAGGGATTGATATATTATAAGTAGATTGCAAAATGCATGTCGGGTTTATTACAGAGCCTATCTTTTACTTCCAAAATAACTCAATAGATGGAGCCAGGTTTTGATTTTCCCTTGATATAAATTTCCGAGATGCTAAAAGCATTATAATTGTCGCATAAGTAAGGGTCCCAGATTCTTATTATAATTCAATCTCCATAACTGTATTTTTGGTATTTTTTTAAACGCTTATTTTTATGGGCTATGGATAATGATTTTAAGTTATACTCTATTTTTTTAAAATGCAAGTTTCAATTTTTTAAATTTTTTCAAATAAAGTATTTGTTTTTTACTTTCAAAGTAATTCAAAAATTCTCCATCTATTCAGTAACTTAAGAAATGGAGATATAAATTTTAAATTAATAAAAAATAAATTTATTCGAATCTACTATCACTTCAATGGCATTATAATATTACAATATGCTCAAATTTAATAATAAGTTAATTTAGACTGACGTCGCTTTAGATTTCAAATTTTTTTAATGCTATAATCTTAAGTTTGTCTTTGATATTTTTTAAAAATAATACTATCGGTAAATTGCGCCATATATGTTATAATAACTGTTCAAGCATATAATCATATGTTATAAAACTGTTATAAAGCATAGTTTAACCTGAAGCCATCAAATTTAGCACATCATACTTCTTTGGTAGTAGGTACTCACTAAGAATTTTTTAATTAATTAATTTTAAAATAATTAATTTTAATTAATTAAAATTTATGAAACTTTTAACTTTTTTTCTTGTTGAGAACTAAAGTAATATGGGAGGCTTTGAGTACGTTTATCTATTGATTCTTGTAAAAATAGCCATTTACATATAAAATAAAAAAATTATATATTATTCTAAGGTATGGGTTTACCATATTCAAGGACTAGATAGTGTAAAAAAAAGTCGTAGCTAAATGATCACTAGATATGTATCCCAAATTTCGGCCTAGAATCAATTTGTGGAATCGTTGTTCAATTAACGGGGTTCTTGAACAACAATGATCGAGAACTTCGTTCTTGAATAAGTTCAGTTCAAAAGATCTCAAAAGGCGTTTTCACATTTCTAAAATATCGCAACCATATATAGTCGATTGAACGCTATTACCCATTTTCTATCTGGATCACATCAAAAATATTTTCCAAAGCCAATAATATACTTTTTACAATTATGGGGTCCATTAAATGAATATTTTATATCCTAGTTAACCTCAGACCATATTATTACATATCATGAAAATACAAAAAGATGAGATTTTCAATAATGGTAGGTGTATTTCAGTACAATTTTTTCTATGCTCACCACATTAAAAAAAAATTTTTTTTTAGTTTATTTACAAAGATATTTTAGTTATAGCGTTGAAACACACGCACGTTGTGACAATTTTAAATACATTTTTTAAATATGTTGTTATTGCTTTAGTTAAAAGTTTTTATGCATACTTAATTGAAGATAACATACAGACAGACGAATCAAGCATAAAACTCCA
Organism: Argiope aurantia; assembly: GCA_026543865.1. NCBI lineage: Eukaryota > Metazoa > Arthropoda > Arachnida > Araneae > Araneidae > Argiope > Argiope aurantia. The sequence continues at coordinate 493,550 of JAPMOR010123119.1, forward strand.
AACTCATATTGGAGTTTTATGCTCCAAACATTTTGAGCATAAAGCTCCAAAATAACAAATACAATGTAATAAATATTGAATATGTTCAGCTGCACTGATCTAGATTTTTTTTTTACATCTATGTGTAGAATTATAGTTATCTAAATGTACGTTCTTCATGTTTGATGTTGAGTACAGAATATCTCATGATTGAGTGCCATTGAACAGATGTCTTGCAAGAGTTTCGCTTAGAATCTTCTTAAGTCCAGCAAGCTGTTTTCGGATCGTTTCACTCATAAACAACCTCAATTCCTCATTCCTAAATTTCCTCATATACAACTACCCTCATTACTACATACTACCAATCACTTTTGGTCTCTTGACAGGCCATTGTTCGTCTTCGTTCGTTCGTATGTTGAACATGTGGGAAAGCAATTAGCATATTTTTACTACCCGAAAGGAATACATTATATGTATTATATAATACATATAATGTATTATACATTATATGTATTATCCAGCAACACAGATTCAAATTAGAGGTTTGAATCTCCTAGAATTTCTTTTTTGTTCTTGCAGGTGTATAAGTTTTTGTCTTTAAGTCCGAAGGAAATCATCATCTTGGACTTTCACAACTTCCCTCATGGATTTCACAACGAGAAGATTCACCAGAAACTGCAAAAACTCATCGTATCTGTGTTGGGATCCTACCTTATACCTTTCACAGACGAATTTGAAAATGCTACAATCGGGTAAGAATTCATGCTTGTTGATTTATTTTCGGCAGAATATTATGAAAAAAAAAAGCGATGATCTCTTTTTTAGGATTTTTTTTTCAGTTGTTTTAAGAGAATTTTTGTGTAAAGGGTTGAAAAATTCAACTTACATGGAATTCTCATCCATTTTCTCTTTAACCGAATTTTCAAACAGCTGCTGAGTTTTTCATACATAACTTATTGCAGTGATGTAGCGACCGAGAGAAGTGAGGAAAAGCATAAATGCCCTCTCTACGTGGTTATTATTTTTAATTTGTTGCCATTCTTTAAAAATGCCAAGGGAACAAAACATTTGTGTACTTATGCCCTTTTTTGACAAGAAATGTCTTGATTTTTGAAAAAATAATAACAGAGACGACATTTATGTTTATTAATCAGTAACCAAAATGGTGTAAATAGGACATGGGGAATAATGTCATTTTTCGTCTACACTGGCCTAACAAGTGTAAATGATGTTCGAGGCTTCTATCATCCTTGGAATACTTGTCATTTTGACTTAAATAAGAATACATATAAGTACTAATATTTTGCCCCTTTATCCACTCCCTGTTACATTACCACCCGTCACTGATGATAATTTTGAAACGAAAAAACATCATATGTCCAAGTATCACTTATGAATGACAATAAATTACAATAAGTTTATAAAATAAAAAAGAAATAAAAAAAAAAGGAGAAGAAGAACCGTTCCCATTTTTGCCCTTATTAGAAAAGATGGCATCGCACAATGAATTTGAGCAGCAGTAGACATAAAATCTACAAAAAAATTGGAAATTTTAAAGTCATTGGTTATAATGTAATAAACATTATTATAGGTATTTAGAGTCTCATTTCCAAAATTCTAAAAAATCTAAACTAAATTTATAAATGAAAAATATGTTTTAATATGTATCTATGCTTTTCTAGGGACTTATGGGAGCACAAGAAAAATATTCTCGTGAGCTACGACAGCGATACTCGAACCTCTTTCTTCCCGGGTGTATTCTGGCCCAGCATTCCGAGAGCGTGGGGCAATAAACAAACTGCAGAAGGGCTAAAAGAATATTTCAGGGAATTTTTTGAAAAGCCCACGCCGCAGGGTTTATGGGCTTCCATGGCAGAGATCACCCCAAACACCAAGTCCATAATCCTACACCCGGTGAGTGGCCTGCGAGTTCTAGCTGAGAAAATCAACAGGAACATCACGCATTGGTTCAGGGATCTTTATTGGCAAAAGGCAAATATTGTGGCAACGGATTATTTTCTAGGAAATGATATAATTGATGTTGCCATTCGGACAAACAGAATCAAAGGCATATGTCCAGAAAGTGCCTGGTCAAATATGACTCCTTGAAAGAGATTTAAAATATGGTTTCAAATATTCGTGAATTATGGTAAAACTTTGATAATCATAATGTTTCTTGGGTTTTAAAGATAGCAACGAAATTTTATAGAAATGTTTATTAACATATTAAGAACTTTGTATTGAGAAAAATAGTTTTATACCTCATAATAATATATTTATTCTGAAAAGTTTAGAATTAACTTTGGTATAAAACATATTTAACATGTAAATGGAAGAAAAATATTCATCCTTACATAATATAAATTCGAAAAATTGTAATATGTTTTATTGAAAACATAAAATAAAACTAAAATAAAATGAATAATTTCGATGGTTTGTTTTTTAATTATTTATTGTTAAAAGCAGAAAAATAGTAAAGATTGTTTAACCTATACTATTTCCTGTCTAATTTGTTGATTAAGCAATGAAATCTTGCTGACTGAGTATTTTTACAAAGAGATTATATGTGATATTATATATATTTTAATATTATTTTTATTATTTTATCCTCCTTGTTTAAAATTTTTGATATTATTGTTTACTTTGTTTCATCAAGTATGTTATTTGTTTTCTGATCTTGTTATCGTGCAAATAAGTGCACATGTTCTCATATTTTTCATGCTCATCGTATTTTCTCATACTTATATATTAAAATTCCCATAATCCGTCATCGCTTTTTTTATACCATCATTTTTTTGTATATATTTCTTTTGCAATTTGTTCATTTTTTTTGTATGTATTTTCGCTAAATAAAAGAGTTTTTTAAAAATATTTTGCTACTTGTTGTTTAATATTTCTACAGTAGATGGCGGCACTATACATACATCTGATGACAATAATTAATTATTAACATAAATTTTTTCAAGACTTTTCATTAATTACAACCATTGAGATTTCGATTACAAAATGCATCAGAAAGAGAAATGCTGTGTATATCAAATGCATGATTTAGAAAATAAAAAAATTCCAAATTTAAATCAATATGCTTATTATTATTTAAGTGATTTTTTTAAAAAAAAGAGTTAAAACTTAATATTGGAGAATATCGAAACTGTTATACTGGTAAAAGACAAAATAATAGTAATAATAATAATAATAATAATAATAATGATTTAATGTTCAAAAAAACTATTTTAAAATTCACTCAACTTATATTTTGATTCATCATTATTATGTCTTTGACTTCAAGTAAAAAAAAAAAAAAAAAAAAAAAAAACTCTTTTTTCTTATTTCAGTATTCGAAAATTCCTTCTTTTGCGATTTATTTATTAAATGAACATCCAAAGGTAGTTTTTATCTATATACATATATACAGATCTATTAAAATAAATTATGCTTTGTAAACAAAGATGCTAAAAAAAGCAATATAAAATAATGAAAAAAAAAAAGCGGACTTTGATTTGAAGCCGCCGCAAAAAATAAATTGCCGAATAAATTGGCAGAAAACAACTTAATTTTGAAGTTGTTGAATATGCCACTAGATTTTTCAAAAAATTTGAATTAAGGAAAACTTCAGCAAAAAAATGCAGCAAAGGAAAACAAGGAATTTTAAATTAAAATAGGCAATGAGTGATTAATTCACTATCTTTAACAATTTTATTAAATAGCACGTAATGAATAAGTAAGTCAAGAATTTAAAATAAAATTAAAATGATATTTATTGATAAAAATTTTATTATATTAATTATAATAAACTTAGAATTTAAAATCTCGGAAGTTAAGAAAGTTTTTATTGTCTTTTCTTTACTGGACACTTTGAATAGCAATCGAGTAAGCGAGGGAAATAAGGAGCGTAAGGAGTTATTTATTTGCGATCATTGCGTATTTAATGTATGGCTGTATTTAGTAGCTAATAAAAATAATTCAGAATTTATTTTTAAGTTATAATTTCAAGGCTTGATTTTAAACTAAACAAAATCAGTTCATCACAAGTCAATATTCTAAAATTATATTAATAAAAAAGATTCTAAAGCCAAAGAAAAAAAAATCGAATTACTGGTGAATTAGAATTTAAAACTTTGTAGCAGTTGCATTACACTTATCTTCTCTTTTGGATACTAGATGGCGATACCTGATTAAGCCATCCCATATGTAATCCCATAATGCATTGCGATTGTTATGAGAAGGAGATGTGACGCTGAACTGTGAAGCGCGCGCGTAAATGTCTTGTCTTTGTGTTTGTAATTGTTTAGTGTGTGAATGTGATTATTAAAGGAATGTTTCCAACAACATTCGTCCTGTTGCTTTCTGCACAGATCATAATAATCTACATACCACCACAACTTTCAAATTAGCCAAGATATCCATAAATCTGTTGGGGTCTGTTTAATTTGAATCTCTTTTTCACAAATGTTACAATCGAAAGGTATATTCGGATTACACTAATTGCAAATTGCACGAAGGCAGGTGGGTCTTTTCACACATAAGAGAGTGTCCCCCCTCCATTCTTATTTCAGGATGTGTGGGAAGGAGAGAAAGGAAAGAACTTGCTCTTGCAAAGAATTGCTAATACTTCCTGTTCCTTTTCACAAATAAATAAACAGCTATAAATTTTATATCACAAACAACCTCTTCTGTGCAAAGCCTGGCCGAGAGAACCATTCAGTTTTGTTTGTTTTTAATTGAAACCGGCTGCAAAGTGAAAGGTAAACTATTCCTCATTACAGAAAGCAGCGATCCTTGCGACAGATGACAAAACGATGTGTTTCCCTCCTCATTTATTTATTTTCACTTTCGTTAAACTATTGACTGCACAATAAAAAGAAAAATTAAAAAAAAAAGACCATATGGAAACTGAATTCAAAAATATGAAAGAAATTCTAAATTTAACTATTTGAAAATCAACCGATATATGACTTTGTTTTGATTAAGTTCGAGTCCTTTTTTTTTTTTTTTTTTTTTTGCACTACAGTGCAGTACCGCTGCTTACGCTCGAAGCACTATTGGAAGCAATTTGTTTAATCAACTTAAGGCCGACTTTCAGGACAGACACAAAAATGTTTAATTACAATCAGATCTCGGGTTTGATAATCGAGTTTTCCAATTATCCAAGAAATATTAACAAAATATATTGTTCATATCTTGTTATATTGTTAATATATTATATATTCATATGTTGTAATTCTAATATATATATATTCATATATTGTTAATACAGTATATATCATGTAGTTAAAAAGTACGCATATTTTAACGTGTGATCTTGTATACCAATGCAAATTGATTTTATAAAATGCATTACAAATTTGTAATTTGTAAGCGCTTTCTACAAATAAAAAAATTTTAATATTAAATTTTTTGTTTTAAAGTTTATTTTAAAAATATTCCTATGCTAGTCGCCTCAGGTGACCATCTTGTTCTCCTAGAATACAGGTTATAATTATATTCAGATACATCGTTTTCTATAATTTTATGATCATGATTCATTCAAACAATTTGACATTAAAGCCGTGTTATTTTAACTGTCTTTGTAAGTTCCGTTTATTACCGAATAGACGCAGAATAGCTATTAAAAATGCAAATATTCGGTTCATCCATCTTCTCAATTTCGCTATATAATGACTTCACTTTTTTATATGTCTTGTAAACTTCACATATGTTAAACAGAAACCTTCTTTAGCTTTTAATAACGAAGAAAATCACGTGATTAAATATTTGATGAAACAATGAAAATGGTTTGAATTTAAGGGCAACAATCTAATCTATTGCTGGAAATCAGACAAAAAATATACGTATTTTTTAAAAAAGTGCTAAAATTCAGCAAAATTTGTTCAATTATTAAAGTAATATCATTAAAAAGACAAAATATTGAAATAGAGTAAAATTTATTTTTGTAAATAATATTTGCAGAAGTTATCACCACCAAAATTCAGTTTAATTAATTTAAATTCTAATTAAATTTTCAGCAACTTCGCTCCGAAATGCACATTTCTACCCTCACAATTTTATATATGTGTCAAATTTGTTCTGTAGGTAAAATGGTCTGGCCTGTAAAGCGCTAACACGTACACATACACATATCAATCTTTATTATTAATATAAAATAAAGTATTATTATTATTATTATTTTCTTTCTTTCTTTTTGCCTTTTCCTATATAAAGTATAGAAAGATAAAGTCTTGTATTCATCAAAAAAACAACAACAAAAAAAAAACTGGACTAAAAATTTTAATGAATATTTACCTTTTACATCCCTCATAGTCTGAAAAAAAAAATTATTTTTTGAATAACATTTGTCTATATAACAACTTATTCTTACTTGAAATTTTCTGTTTAATTTAATTTTTATATTTTGTATAGTATGTATTCGTATAAAATATATAAAAGAATACATTTAGATATAGCTTGTAGTCATTTTAAGTCGCTGTTTATGAAAATACATATGTTTTGTTTCCTACTATAGGATAAATCGATAGAAAAGTGTCAACGACTTCTGATCAACAAAATTTCTCGTGAATTTTTTTCAATGACGCCATTAGAGATATTTTCTAAATGTTTTTATATGGATTGTAATTTCAAAAAGAAATAAAAAAAATCAAGAACAGAGTTTTTTTTCAATAAACTAATCTGAAATTCATAATTCTCGTGATTTGGTCACAATGACTTCATATGATGAAAATTCAAATATAATTTATAATTCAGAAAAAAAAATTAACACATTTGTGTATTTAAAAAAATTATGCATTTTTTGTCTTATTATTGTTATTTTATCGGTATATGTTCTTAGAGCAAAAACTGATATTTCATTTAACTAGTTTTGCTATTTGATCATGTAGCTTTTTCTTATCACATCATAATCATGTGACAAATATCACTTCGCACATTATGCAGCATCGATATGTATAATTTTCATATTTTTTTTATGTATTTGTTCTTTTTATGCTTATCATGGATAAAACAATTCAAGTGATGAAATTCTTGAAAATTTAATCATAATTATTAGTTAATTATTTCTTTACTTGCATATGATATTATGAAACATCATAAAGAAATATTCATTTAAAAATAAATGTAACACTAAGAGTTATTATTCTACAGGATTTGTCTATGCCAAGACAAATATAAAAATTAAGCAATGAATAATCAATATTCCAATATATTATAAACTAGCCAACTTTGGCGACCAGCTGGTTTGTTGGAATTAATTGTAGTTAAAAGTTTAATTAAAAATTTTAGTTGCTCAATTTACTCTTATTGGTTTTATCGGTAAAGAATTTTTGATCTTGAAATTTCTAAAGACATGTAAAACCTTTGTTTTAAAAGCCATATACTATTCAGTTCATTGTGTAATGCATTTATCTTTCTCCCTCTCTCTCTCTCTCTCTCTCGTTTTTTTTTTTTTTTTTTTTTTTTTTTTTTGTCATTTTACCATAAATTTGAATTTTAGTTTGAAAAACGAAAGCAATGAAACCTTAATGCCAAAAATTTCCTTGTGGACATTTTTAGATTTTAACATGAAAGTAGGAAATAAAATTTTCCATCATTGAGTCTTTATGTATACTGCAGAATAATTTTTTGAAATGTTTCAGAGGATGATTTAATATAAATTTCTCTGATTCAACAAAAGAATTTAATGCGCTCTAGTAAGAAAGTAATAAGTAATTAGAATAATAATTTATTTTTGTACATTCAGTTATATTACATAAGGGCAGCAGTATTTAGAAATAATATTCATTGTTGATTGCTGTGAAGTTAAATTAGTTGTAAGTACAACAAACTTTAAAAATATATTAAAATATACTTTAATCTACTCAGTTTGGAAAAATAAGCCGTAACTTTATCCTTCATTAGCAACTGTGGATTCAGAATGAAATATTTGTAACAACAATGAAAACGTTATGAATTTCTTTACAACAATATGCTTTATTATAAATAAGTTTAAAATGATTTTCAAAATTAATTTAAAATAGATAAAAAAAAATCACTACTGCAGTTAAACTGATATCTTTGAGAAAATAATTCCAGAAATTTTAAGAAGATACAAAACTTATTTTTGTGCTGAAATATTTCCCAATGTTACAGTGGAAGAACATCAAAATTTCGTCTAAATTTTGATTAATTAAATTTTAACTACAATTTTTGAAAAATCTCACCAAAGTGCACATTTTTACTATTCAAAGTTTATATGTACCAAATCTGTTAATTGTAGATCAAACAGTCTGTCTCGTAAAGCGCCAACACACGCACATATTCCTTTTTATTATTAGTAGAAACTAGTAGCCTTCAGTTCTTCGGGTATATTGGTTTTATTTAATTTCAGTTTAATCATTTAGATATGACTTCATATCCATGATCTAATCAAACTGTAAAAACTTGTTGTTTGCTCTATTTTTATGATTTTATTTTCTGTGAGACTATTTTAGTGACATTATAGCGTTATTACAATCACAAATGAGAGGTTCATCTGTTTTCTAAATTCCGTAGTATTGTAATTTTACTTTTTCATTCATCTCATAAATTAATCGGATATTAAACAGAGTAATCCTTCTTTAGCTTTCAACAATGGTAAAAAAACACATGATTAAGTATTTGATGAAATAATGAAAATAGTTTGAATTTTACGTCCTCAGGACAATCCTTGATAAAAATTAGGAAAAAATATTTAAAAAAAATATTAGATTTCAAGAAACATTTGAACGATTATTAAATTGGTATCATTAAAAATACAATTATTATTATTTATTTATTTATTCCTATTGTATTTTTGGAAGCTATCGGAGGAAATGCCAAAATTCCGTTTAATTGTTAGATTATAACAATTCTAATTAAAATTTGAAAAAAAAATTCCTTCGAGGTGCGAATTTCCATCCTCCGAAGTATAAATATATGGTAATTCTAGATCAAACAATCTGACCTGTAGAGCATAAGCACACACGCACATTCATCTTTTTAACTCTTTCACATTCGAAGTAATAATGTGATCGTGTAAAAAAACAATCTGATTTTAAAGATTTCTAATTTTTACGTTTTAGACCTCCCTGAGTTCGAGAAAGACATTTTTGACATTATGTCTGCCTATCTATTTGTGAATACGATAGCTCAAAAATATTTTGAGCTAGATGGATGAAATTTAATACATGATTTTAAAGCCATATTTCTAGATTTCTATCAAATTTCGTGCGAAATCCATTCAGGCGAAGCGTGTCTGCCCGAATATAAGTTAGCACAGTAATTATAAAATAAAGAGAGTTAGGTAGATAAAATTTGGTGCATAGATTTAACATCTAAAGTGCAGATTCCTACCATATTCGAAACTATATCCTCGAGGGATTGACCATCTGTCGGTCAATATTTCACAATCTTTAAAAGTGGTAACTAAAATACGCGCTGACTTGCATATATCAAATTTGTCATATACTTTTGTGACTACAGTTGTAATTCTACGTCAAATTTCGGTTTCAAACAGTCGGAAAGGAGGCGTCCAAAATACAGAATCAATATTCGTGTACTATTAACCGTATGCCAAATATAAATCTCCCTTCATCAAGGATCCCTTGAGAGATTTAGTAAAATATCTAAACTCATATCGTATTTATTATTCGCCAATACCGTACAAGGCATTCATGGTCTTAACCAAGATCTATAATTTTATGCGGAGGGAGAGGGGGGGGGTACTTTTATAAGAGAATATGCGAGAAAGTTTTAGAGAGACTTCACTCACTGATTTATTAGTACAGATAGAGAAAAATAATTATTTATATTTTTCGTAATGATTTTAATAATTTGATGTGTAGCACATTTCAATCCTAATATTTTATAACTAAAAAAATTCAATTCCTTACATATTTATTTGACAGCTAAACTACTAGCAAGTTTTAATCAACCTGACTAAGACTATTCAACCTGCTGCTAGAACGGAACTCAGCGGCCTCAGGCTGCTACTCGTTCAGAAATCCGCCAGTAACTAATAACACTTGTCATCTAGACACCCTTAAGAGAAGATAATTTCTTTTTCTTTTGGAAAAATGAAGGACGTGTTAGCATGCTGAAATTTCAAGGTACTTAAGAATCAGACAGTTAAATTCGGGTGAAGTGACGATTGAGTCCGGTTTGCCGTCGACTTAAAATTTAAAATTCTGAGTTCAGCTCTAAAATAGTCCTAGCGAGCTCAGCCAAAAGGAGTATTAATTTAATTCAGCTCTTCTGGTGCTAATTTTTCTGTATCATTTCGAGTAACTGTTTATTTTTGAAGGCTTCAATACAATGCTGAAAGAAATGAGTTTGATCATAGGTTATTGAAATACACTTCAATGCTTATATGCATAAAAGAACCTTAAACCAGCAACTCCGTCCCGCCCGAAAGCACACAGAAAATTCTGGATGACCGGACAGCCGCGCCAGTAAAGCCGCGTTCCTACAACCGCTTTCCTCCAGACATGGCACACTTCCCCCTATTTCCCCTATCTTGCGGTTTTCCGAGGTTCTTTGATGTCTGTCAAATTTACCGACAATTTGCGGGTAACTCCGGTCGCGTCCACAGACAAAAAAAAAAACCGCAAGAGAGGGGAAAATGCACTATGTCTGCAGACGCACAGGTCGTAGGAACTTAACACTAGCTAGAACTGTTCTTGAGTCTTAACCGCCATCACCGGCCACAGTACAACCCTTGCCTTGGGAAGTATGTCCCGTCATCAATGAGAGGAACCGACACCCACCTTTTTCTGTATCCACTAGGTTGGAGAGAAACAACCACCATGCCGGAAGTTTATAATCCTCAATTACGATGTAGGAGATATGCATAAAAGAAATCGGAAATCGTCTTCTAAGAAATCAATAGAGTTTGTTAAGTTATTATTTTAATTGTAAATGCTTTGTTCATTTTTTTTTATCTTCAAAAAGTCTTCGAGTGAAAAAAAAAAAAAAAAATTCTGTCTGAGACCTTACATTTTTATCGCTTACAAATCACGCCATTTCATGCACGAAGAAAAAAAAAATTACACATTCATATACAATAGAAATGTTTACAGAAGATGACCTAAAAATTAAACCAAAGGGATTTGTCTCCCCAAAACTTTCTCGCATATTCTGTAGTAAACTTGTCTTACATGGCACTGGCGCACAAAAGTTACGAAATATTAACTTTCAACGAGAATTACTGAATATTCTACATAATCTCCTTGGGTTAGTTCCTTGCATGGGATTAATAATAACCAAAAATCAAATTTGTGTTCGGTTGAGATAAACAGGTGTTTATTTCAACCGATGGAAATAAAATTTTGACACAACACTGCACTTGTAGATACAAAATTCCATACCAAATTTGATATATTTAAGTCACTGCGTTTGTGGATTAGCGTGTTTACCTGTTTCGGAAAGTACAAATCTACAGACAGTCAACCCGTAGTAGGATTCGACTTAAAATTTGACAGCTATCTAAACTATAGATGTTAAATCTGAGCATACCGAATTTTAAATATCTAGCTCCAGCTATCATTTTGTAGTTATCGTTACATTCGAAAAAATACACAGATGGATTTCCGCTGAACAGGTTTTGCTAACTTTGAACAAGTAACTAACTTTGAAAAAGGAGATAAAAATCTGAAAATTTGAAGTAAAAATCATGTACCAAATTTCAAGCGTTTAGCTCAAAGCGTTTTCGAATATTTTTGTCACAGACAGATGAACATTTTCTAAAAATGTGTTTCTCAAACCCAAAGAGATTTAAAAAGGAGATACTTTAAAATCCCGCGTTCAAATTTTTTTACTGCTACTGCACTTTCACTATACTACATATACAAGAAAGTAAAAATTAAGCATAGAAAT